>JAUMGZ010000578.1:0-20729 GCA_032359645.1 Pododesmus macrochisma | reverse complement strand
CACTCAGGTGTAAAATTTGAAATGTTGGGTAAGTGAGACTAGGTATTTTTCAAATGTTGGGTAAGTGAGAATAAACCCACACACACACACACACACACACACATATATATATAGTGTACCAAAGGTAGAGACCTCAGGTCAATACGGCTTGCAGTTTTAGGGTTTGACCATTACAGTATTCACTCAAGTTGTTGATTGTGCATTTTCCTTATTGTGTCGTATAACTGTTTTAACTGTTGTGTACTGAAGTTTCTGATAATATCCCACTTTTCTATTTGTATTAGTATCTGTTCCTCTTTCAGGACATTTCTATAAAAAAACAGATTCAATATAAGGGGAGATTCAGGGTCAATTCTAAATAGTGTATATCTGCCCGGTGCCTTGTATAAAACATAATTGTGACATGTCGCATTTTAAAAACAATTTTGAAAAGTAGTGGGAAAATATAAAACATCAATAAGGTCTTCCCACTCGAAGCGACCATTGTTTATTAATTTCAACTGAAGATCAATTACTTAACAATAAGTGACTTGTTACCTGTGACCATCGTTTTTTGTTTTTGATTTTGGTTTTGTCCTTCAGATGAATATACATAAGATTACCACCAGGCATGCTGAATATCACTTGACCACCGTATGGCGAGGGGATGATAAAGGGTGGATCTAATTCCGTTTTATGTTCAAGCACTGAACTACAAAATAATACTTATTTAATTATGGGGACATGACAGTGTTCACCACTGAATTCAATCATAATTGATATATTATGTTCTTAATTAATCTGGTGAGCTATAATCATCTTATTAAAACTTAGTACAAGACTTCAACAAATAAAAAGTAATTTCACAACAGTTGATATTATTGGGCTTTATAACCATAATAAGTTGGTATGTAAGAATTGGAGAACAGTGACTTCTAACTTTTATTTTGTTTCGTCTTCTTCTTTACTACATGTACCTATATTTTTTTGTTCCAAATAATCTAACAATTATCTTCGTAACTCCTTTTTGATTGTTGATCTGATTATCCTTTCTATGTTTCCCTAGTTCATCATGTTTATGAAATGAGTGCCCTTCCAATCAAACTATTTGTCTCAATTTTATTTTTTGTTTTCTCACTGATTAACAATACCATACCTGGCAGCTTCCTTTATGGAGTCTAGTAGCCTCATTGCATACATGTTTAGCACTCGTTGATCGTTATCGTTAGCTACGTAGGCATCATCAAATAGTATGTGTGCTTTAAGTATATAAAACAAGAATGAAACTATAGGAAAGAAACAATTCATTAGACACATTTTATTATAACTATGACAATGCGACCTTTAATTTATGAAGTTATCACATTACAAACTCTATCTGTTTTCACATTAAATGTGGTAGATAATAAGCTATAGGCAATATTGATTTGTTCAAAATATACTCCTAGATGTCGCCCAATGATAATCCATGTGAGATTTACTTGAGGATTGTTATGATGTCAATTTAATTCCTTACATTCTGATGCTTAATTGTTTGATGAAGTTATTGTTTGTTTGTCAATGTATCTCGTTCTGTTGATTCCATGCAAATTGTTTTAGTCAATCTTGACCAAAGATCAAGGTTCAACACTATGGCTAATATGTTAACTATGTTAACAAAATTACTGGACCAGTTTCATCCAAACTTGGTAGATGTCATCCCGTTGGGAAGGCTGTTCAGATATGTTCAAATAAAGGGGCTAGCTACAAAGGGGGAGCCACTTTGGAGTCCAAAAGGGGTATATTTGACAAATTTTTAAAAATCTTCTTCTAAAAAACTAGAAAGCCTAGAGTCTAATGCTTTGTTATGTAGTAACCTTAGGGCACAGAGAACCAAGTTTGTTCAAGGCGTGACCCCGGGGTCAAAAAAGGTTACGTGTGCTCGGGTGAAAGTTTAACACTATATATATATATATATATATAATATATAGCAAATACGTTAACTTTTCACATTTTCAACTTCATGTCCTAAACCACTGGACATATTTCATCCACATTTGGTAGGAAGTATCAATAGGGGAAGGAGATTCAGATTTGTTCAAATGAAGAAGCTGGGCCCCACTAAGGGCAAAAAGGGAGAATATTTGACAAAACTTCAAAAAACTTCTTCTTATAAACTAGAAGGCCTTAAGCTTAATGTTTTGATATGTAGCAATTTTAGGGGATGGACAACCAAGTTTGTTCAAGGCATTAACCCTGGGGTCAAACATAGGATACGCTTTTTTGGGTCAAAATTCCACACTATATCAAATATGTTAACTTTTCACATTTTTGACTTCTTGTCCAATATTTCTGGACCAATTTCATTCAAACTTGGTAAATGTCATCCCTTTGGAAATGGGGATCAGATTTGTTCAAATGATAGGGCTCGGCCCCCAGGGGCGTCATTTTGGGGTTCCAAAAGGAGGAAAATTTGACAAAATTTCGAAAAATCTTCTAATAAACTAGAAGGCCTAGAACCTTATGCTTTGGTTTATAGTAACTTTAGTGAATGGAGAAACAAGTTTGTTTAAAGCGTGACCCTCGGGTTAAAAAATGTTACGCTATATATATGGCAAATATGATACTCAGGTAAAAAGGGCCACATATCGTGAGAAAAATATCACAGCGCAACACTAATGTAGCAACAGGTGTTATGGGTGCATGCATGCGTATTTATTGCAATTTTCTTTTATGTTGATGTGTGCAATTATAGTAATCAAATTTGGTTCTTTTGTATTGAGGACAACAAGGGAGGTAACTGGTATAAGAAAAATGTTGTTTTTTTTGGCAATTTTTGCAATTATGAGTATTGTCTTAAAACCTTGCGGTCGATGTTTCTATAATTTATTGTTTTTAACAAGGTCATTTTTATCTTACTCTTGAACAGTTTTAAAAGAAATTGTTTTTGGATTTTTTGAGAAAAGTAATTTTAGAGTATTTTTTTTATATGTTTTGGTCAGTATTATTTATTTTTCTCGTTTATGTTACTTTCTATTATAACAAAAATATTAATAATTAAATGTGTATCAACTACTTCACATTTAAGAATCAATTGGACAACTTTTTGGTGAAAATTGTGTTTTTTAGATCATTAATTGTAAAAATTAATGAAATTGTCTAAATTATTATTTTTTCCACTAACAAGACGATGAAAATTAATTTTTTTTCCAAAATTATATTTGTTAATTATGTAAGAACATGCAGGAAAATATCCAAAAACTCTGCAACGGTTTCGCGACACGCGTATTGCCTTAATAGTTATTTAAACTTTCACACACATACATTCTCACTCGCATGGGAATATTTGGAAGCCAAGACTTCGTATAAACAGTGTATTAGCATATATATATGAACCCTTACGCAGATATTTAACAGTGGTAAGATTTATTAAATTCAAATTTTCGAAGGAGATCAGCTCAATTGAATACACTTACAACATTAAACAATATTGTACACAAAAATGAGTACGTCCGTCATAGTTATAGCATGTAGGTGTTACTTAGTGGCCATGTATATACACCAGACAAGCTACAGCGTGGGACATGTATCATAACAGGACATATGTAGTTCAAGGTAATATGTACAGCAGAATCACAACAATGATTTGGAATAATCCGATCACCAATCAGTGATGAAAAGTTGTTTAAAGAATATATAATTGTGTGTGTGTGTGTGTGTGTGTGTGTGTGTGTGTGTGTGTGTGTTATTCGTCCTGCTATTTGTCAATAGCTTGCAGAAAATATGTGACAATATTTTTGTACTTTTTAATATATCATTTTCTGACAAAAAGGAAAAATCCCCATTTGTTGAAATATGATATTATTCCCACATAAATACCCTTTACCTTTTACCATTTTCAGTAAATCAGTTTAACCCTGTTTCAATATGTCAATAAAAATTATCATTATACAACTACAACAACAATACGTTGTCTGTACATCTGTTGCAAATAAGAAATAAATAAATAAGTTATATATAATCGACGCCATTAAAAGGCGAGCGTATATATTAACTAGAATATGTAGGAACGACATGTACAATGTATGTACCCGCTGAATAAAAGTTACTTTGCAATATTAATTTTGTCAAACATTTATACAGGGAGTGCTTAATATGTGCAAAAAATCCATTTTAACATGGCCCGAGACATGACTTTTCTTTAGTTTTGTTTAATCATCATAAAAAAACCACATGAAATCAATACCTTATTTATAATAAACAAGAGGCATATTGGGCCTTAATATCCATCTGGATTTAATAGGTTTATAAGTAAAGTTTTTAACTTTAACTATAGGGTCATGCCTTGAACAAAGTCCTTCAAATTTTCCCACACTCTTGGCCCCTCTAGTGGCGCCCCTTGGGGGACAAGCCCTTTCGTTTAAACAAATCTGAACCCCCAAGTTTGGATGAAATAGGTCGAGTAGTTTAGGAGAGGTCGAAAATGTAAATAGTGAACATATTTGCTATAGTGTTGAACTTTGTTTATTAGAAGAAGTTTTTTTTTTTTTAAATTTTGTTAATTTCCCCCTCTTTTGGCCTTTGTGATGCCCGCGGGGGCCCAGCCCCTCTATTTGAACAAATCCTAATTCCTTCCCTTAATAATACTCCCTATCAAGATTAGATGAAATTGGTCCAGTGATCTAGGAGAAGAAATCGAAAATGTAAATAGTTAACATATTTGCTATAGTGTTGAAATTTGACCCAAAACGCGTAATCTATTTTTGACCCCAGGGACACTCCTCGAACAAAAATGGTTCTCCATGCCCTTAGGTTACTATATACCAAAACAATAAGCTCTAGGCCTTTTAGTTTCTTAGAAGAAGATTTTTTAAATTTTGTCAATTTTCCCCACTTTTGGCCCCCTGTTGTTACCCCCTGGGGACATAGCCCCTCCATTTGAACAAATCTGAATCCCCTACCCCTAGGAATACTACCTATCAAGACTTGATCAAATTAGTTAAGTGGTCTAGGAGAAGAAGTCGAAAATGTGAAAAGTTTACGACGGACGGACGGACGATGGACGCCGACGGACGGACGGACAATGGACGCCGACGGACGACGGACGGGATTTGTATGAGAAAAGTCCACTTTGGACCTTTTGTCCAGATGGACTAAATAAGACATTCATACAAACGAAAAGTTTTTATAATAGCAGATATATCTGCCTACTATTTATTTTGAGCCACCTACGACACAAGACATAGATTGTCATTTGTCTTAAATTCAATTTAGATAAAAGAAGTTTTGGAACGAATAGACTTATCGGAATGCCAATTAGAACAAAATTACCAATTAGAACCCAGTAGCCACATAACATTTCTGTGTATTAAGTTTATTTCGTACAAGATAAAAACTGTTGTACCAAATTTGGTTTCAATTGGTGATTTTGAAAATCATTGATGGAAAACGGGTTATTGAACAAAAAGTTAATACAAGGCAGACACTCTTTTGCGTTTCATAATAAGTGTGAACCTTAGTGAATATATTATTATTGTAAAGTTGTGTACCAACGTTGTTCAATTAATTTTAAAGTTATTCAGTTATATAAGACATAGTGAACCAATCAGATCACATCAAGACACATTTCTTACTCACTGGTCCTATTTTCAAGGATGTTGAGGGGAAAACAAGTTTCGAAATAACTGACCCAATTAAATTGCAGCAGCCACATGGGATATTCGAGTGGCATATCAAGTATCAATACTGATATATATATATATATTATAAATATAAAGTCGTGTATCAAATTCATTTTTGATTGATTATTTCGTTTTAAAACTTCAGATTGATAAAACGGGTGTAGGAATAAATAGTCAAATCAAAGCACAATATACAAGTTGAATATGTACGTAGAAAGTGTAGCTATGAAATTGCTTTGTATGTTATCATTGTACAGCTAGGTACACCATCTGGATTGGTTTGATCGTTATCCAGAGAAATTGAGTTTTCGAACAACTAAACTTATTTGAGCAAATCCGAATCACTAAACATTAACGTAAAATGTGAGTTTTAAACAATATCTATTTACTCTCCATTTACATCAGTGTATAAAATGTATTCATGTGTTTTATACTCGGTGTGAAGTTATTAAAGACAAATAATTATAAAAAAGCATTTCAACACTAAAGTATTTGCATATATTTATCTTCGAGTTTGAACTGTTTTTCACCTAAACCAGTGTTTTACATTTGGTTAAGATTAATAGTTCTGTTTCGAAATAACTGAGATAATTGGTTTTTGGTACGTAGGAAAGTAGGAACGTTAGGACAGCGTTAACCTAACATGACCATCATATGCTATATCACAGTATGAACACCAATGATTATTCATGTTTGGGATTAAGTATACGTATTCCTAATGCGAAAAATGATGTCAAATGAACAGTGTATAACACTTACCATAAATACTATTCAAATTTGCGCTTGTATCCTTAGAACTGTAGGAATTGTTGGCCACACACATATAAAGGTTATTTCGGTTAGAAAATGTTGCTGTCAATGAATACTGTATGTAAGTCAATACGTCTCCATTTTCTAAAATTGTTGACGCTTTTGTTGTTGTCAACAATTTATCAGCTTCATAAAGATACATATTTGGTACCGGGTTACCATTGAGGCTCGAACATCGCACTGTAAAACGTTGATTTTCAAGTATAGTACCCGAGGGTGAAAATGATATATAAGGGAATCCTGGACTTACTGAAAACAAATCAAGACAAAGCATAACTATCATGAATACATTTCATCTCAGTCACAACAATAAAAAATAAACATCTTGTAAACATACTTGTTCAAAATAATAATCTTAAATTCATAGAGAACTTTAACAAAATAAAAAGTGAAAATATATATTTTGAAGATTATACATCTACTGAAATTTTACGTTTTAATACTGATTAAAAACAACTCACCATAAACAGTTAAAGATAAAACATTGCTAGCAGCAGAAAGTCCAGCCTGATTGTCTGCCCTACAATAATATTGTCCAGCATTGCTAATTTTGACAGCTTTGATAACCAACGTAATTCCATTTCCATTGATTATAAACTGAGTTGATGGTGCAATCGAATTGTCCTGGCCAACTTTATACCACATGACAGTGAAAGGGACGGACGAACTAACGATACACACTATCGATATATCATTACTGACTTCGATGGCGGGATTTGTGTTCTGAGTTATGGATACAGTACTTTTCACTGAAAAGTAAAACAAGAATTAAGAATATCAATATCAATTTCAAAAATGACGTACTAAACAATTAAGATCAATGTTGAATCAGTCAGTGGGTCACCTGCACCGAAGAAGCTTTAATTTCCGCCCCTTTTTCTTAATCTCTAGTATTGTTTACTTTTCATATTTCAACCTTTTTAAAATTAAAGAAAAAATGCAAAATGAAGAGCGTAAACATAACCAGAAAGAGATCAATACTCTGTCTGAGAAGACCTTGGAAACATATAAGGCATACGTATGAAACAGAAGCCATCAACGGACGCCGAAAAGAAAATTATTTTGTAACAGGCAAGATCTAGTAAAAAGAAGGTTGTAAGCCGAAAAGGAAAGAAAAAGGAAACACACTAGGCTCCTCCCCACCTACTGTTACATCTTTATTAGCAGTTGTACCCAATGTCACGAAAATATATCAAATAGTTGAAGCATTGCGGCGGGTGACACACGTGTAGCAGGAAACGCTTACCATGTCGCAAGCACCTGGTTTCGCTTCTAGTTTATAATAGAAGTTCGTGATTTTTCCCTTTTAAGTTAATAAATGTATATTTGGTTCATTTTTTGTGTGCGTCCAACGTTTTTGTTTTATTGTTCGACATGGACTTACGGCCTTAGAATATCGTCTTGGTTTTTTGATTTATAATTTTTGTTAAACAAAATACAAGTTTTCGTGTACATTTTCTTATGATGTTGTTGAATTGTCATGCTTGTTTTTTTTTTTTTCTTTAATCTTGAACCCTTTTATTTACCTAGATTTTTTATTTCAACTTAACATTCATAATATATTCTAATTCTGCCTGGAGGATATATTTGTGTGATGTTATGAGATATTAATGCGTAGTTTTAATTCAGTCCAACAGTACAGCATTGTGGCGAATGGTTATGTAGCCGTACTTACAAATGCAACAATCTTATGTGCTGATCTATCATACATTCTAAAATACCATCAGATTTGGCAGTTGTATAAGTGACAGCAATTATAGGTTTAACACAATAATCGGAAAATATTAATTATTGTGGTACGCTCATATAAAACCGTTTTAGCGATACTTTTCTGTAAACTTTGATTGAGCATCGTGTCTGCGTTCTTCGTGTAACAATAACCGTTGTGTTTTTTATTGAAATTACTGTTATTTCAAAGCACTTGTATTGATGACCTAACACATTTTGAATTCGGACAACAAATGGTTGTTCATAATTACTGTTATGGTGTGGTTAATATATGATGATTAAATTATATTCTAAAAAGCAACATGTACATGTTTTCATTAAACTTACGTGTGACCTGTAAAACTTTTGATTGAATGAATACTCCTCCTCCAAGAGAAATGTGGGCAAGCTCACAGCTTAAGGTCTTGCCGTTCAAATTTAAAGTGGCCTTTGTTGTGTAGTTGGAATAAACAGCATATGTGCCATTTACATCCTGAATGGAATTTTGTAAAATAATGAAATATAAAATGACAGCATTGGAATGAAATCTGAAACATGCCTCCAAAAATAAAATATAATATTTATGAGAAGAAAAAGAGTAGTAATTACGAAAAAAAAGACAATATTCAAAAGCCGTAAGTCCATTGACATGGGTAAACAAAAGGAAAACGTGGGACGTGCACTGAAACAAAATAGCTGTCATAAATGAACGCTTTAGAGAAAATACATTTAGAATTGTCAAGACCTCGGTTAATCTAAGCTACAAAGCCAAAGAAGGGGTAGGGTTAAAAATCATTATGGTAATGATGGACACAACCCAACAATTACACGGAATTTTCTTGTCTTTTTGGCAGATCTCTTCTTAGCATATGATAAGTTTGTCCTTTTCCATTTACAACTTTAAGATTGAAGCAGCATTTTGTAGGTCAAGGATACTCATACATCAGTGTCAATAAACTTATTCAACGTCTTATTGTTGTGAAAGGATTGGCCTAAGTATCAAGTAACTCTTATAGTACCTTAGACCCTTTTCTTAATTTACATGCCTATCATGACAATAATCGTCAAGAAAACAGTGGTTATCTAATTTGCTCTGGTATAGACTTCGGGGTGGTCCTATCGCTATCCAACCTCCATCATTCTACCAAACCTGAAGTATGGGACGAAGGTCTCTCACAAATAGTATTTATATGTTCCGGTTATAAATATCATATTTATTGATAGCATGTTTCAGTCTTTAGTTTTGTATTTAAATTAAAGAACTGAGGCGACACTTAGTCTAGTAACGCTAATAATGTTTAAATATAAAGTGTCTTGAAGGTCGCAGTCAATGTCATGGTATATTGACTTTCTGTTGTAAATGGGATTATGATAGAACGAAATAGTTAAAACTGATAGTTTGTCAAATAACCTTAACCTTCCAAGTCAAATAATGGTAACAGTTAATATCACTCTGGTGCACATTATTGTCTTGAAATAAATAATGATCAACATATTCTTTAATAGAAGAACGTGAATTGCTTTACCTGTACTATAGTTTCTGTACTTGTAGATAACAATCTTCCTGCTAAACGCCATGATAAATGGGCTCGAGGATTAGCTCTTTGTGAAATGCAGGTGTAAGTGTAATAGGTGTCTTCATTTAACATGCTTTCTCCTATAAATTGTGGTTGATTTGGACTAACTAAAAAAGAAAAATAGCATTTATCATTCCATTTCTGTATAACATTTTTCAAATATATAATTAGTATTCTAATCATATGAAAAAGGATTAACAAAAAACATTTACGACCATTAGGAATTATATTCAAAGCGTTCTCTAATTTACCTACCATGCATGCATACTCTTACTTTTAGTAGTATGCTTTGTTTGTTTAAATTTTACCACTTAAACGTTTATAAAAATTAGAAATGTGGTGTCGGATAATATAACCGTGCGTAATCAATACTTTTGGATGTAAAGTATTGGTATAAATTCAATTTTAGTTTTTTTAATTCTATATCGTTTTATGATTGCTGAATATTTGTATATCTTCCCTTTCCGGTATGGTATCTAATAATTTTTTTTTCTTCTAATCATTCATAGACACTTTCATCTTGTAAATACTGCATGTTTACATATAAAAGCCTACCTGTTTATATCAAACTCTTTGCAAAACTCAACAAAATTACTAACAACCCGTATTCTTGATGAAAGCGTTATTCATCGGTGGCTGGTTCAAAGCATATAAGCAAACGTTATTATAAACTTTAGACTTGTGTTTAGCAATAAAATATTACACATGTTATGTTCATAGAGGTAATTGAATGTTAAGATATGATTAAAATATTAAAATGATAGTTTTATTTTTTCTAGGTCATTCAAATTTAACAGTTGTGTGTTGACCAATCAAAATGCAGTATCACTTTTTGTTACAAATACAAACAACATTCATAACTTATGAAACTATAGTTTTCCTCCTTCAGAATGGAGGGACGAGTAAAGCAATTATAAAAAGTCACCCGTAAGTTATATCTATGTTTAAAGTAGAACAAATGCAATCGCAATGCGCACTTGACAATACACGTGACGCACGATTATAATCTTACAAACAAGTACAGGTCTATGTTTAAAAGGTAAATTTAAACAATACTACATTTCGTTATAATTTTTTGGAAGTTTACACAATAAGGAATTAAAATTAAAGGGGCAGAATTATGTCAAGTAACCTTGCCAAGTTAACACAACTTTTTAGACTTGCTCAGATTATGTTACATTTGTATACATAATAAATTTGTCTTTTATGAAAAACTGTGATAGAAACAAAGATAACAAAAATGGGACCTTTGTCACATTCACTTAATCTTGTTGTGAAAAAATGTCATATTCACGAAGACACGATTCAAAAAGCTCCTGACACCTCATTTAATGATTTTGAGATGTTATAATTCCTCTTTTGTGCAATTGTCATAAGTACATAACAACATAAAGAACATAATCAATAAAATATTATAAATCGATTAGTTTTTCTCGTTCCTATCAACAAAGATGTATCAACATTAGAAACCTAATTTGCATTGATGGAATTACATGATTTGCACTATACTAACTTACAGAAGCGATTTTATAGTATGCATTTATATAATTAAATAGTATAAATAAAACACTGAACACACTTAACAGACACCACATAACAACTGGACGAAGATAACAAGAAAATGGCGTTAAGTGAAGGAAATGAATGAACATTTATTTGGAATGATAGTTAATTTTGTTAGTAGTTTGAAATTCCTTTATTGTGTATACGCTTTTTTTGTTACTAACGATATGCTGCTAATCAAGTGTATATGTAGAAACTGAATTGTTGGTGTATATGACAATCGTGTATATATTATTATAGTCAAAAATTCATGAATGTTCTTAATTAGGAAAAATACTATTGAAAAAACACGTTTTCCCACGGATGATTATCGGTTGCTCTTCATAGTACAACATATCTCACGTGTTGAATAACTATTTATTGTTGCTTATATCCAATGTTGTAATTGCCTTGACAATACTTTACCTTGTATAGGAATTCAGTTGTTCTGGTGTAGATTTTAAAAAGGTAATAATTAATATATGACTAACTATTATAGTGACATATTTATGTGTAAATACAGATAAAATGAAAACAAATATTTAAACGTATCTTGTCCTTTAAACATTATGTCATATATGAACATAAAGACAAACCAAAAATAGCTATATGTTAAAATAAGTAATTCGACTTCATAGTAGTAAGAGTGCTTACCGAAGCTATGAACCCCTAAGAATGAATTGAGGAATTGTGTGTTAAAATACTTTAAGACGAGAGATATTTTTCATTTTTTTGATGTCCTTGATAAGACGTTTCCAAATGTTACTTGGAAATATTACTCCTGTGTGTACCCAACGTATTTTGAATGATCGTTGCCTATATCTATTAAGTAGTTATATTTTTCAACTATTCAAAATGTAGGGAACCGTCTATACATGGTTTTCCGTAAAGTTCGTAGACTCACACTTTTATAGCTAGAATAATAACTGAAACATGTTATTGACATTATATTATTTAAACTTAAATTGCACAGATTTAACTCATTTTAACAAAATATATCATCATGTCCAACCGACCGGAGCACCTTTCTTTAAATCAATGTCACAAACTGGCTACCATTTATCGATATATTGACCCTTAAAAGCAACAAACTCCATGCTATCTTAACCCAATTAACGAATATATTTTCAGAACTCATTCTACTGACAATTCCAATCACAGCTTGTACTAGCTCTGTCTAATTTGAAAATACGTGTCCCTTAAAAACGTCTTGATATACTGAAATACGGCGAAATCAATCGGCACAAGATCGAGACTATATGGAGTTCAGGAAATTGTCTCACCGGCTCTGAATTTAATCAAAAAAAATTGTATAGCTTCCTGTCTATCCGACATATTATTTTTATTTAATAGTCTTGGCACCCACCGTGCACAAACACGATTTAATTTCTAATTTTAGTTCAGTTGCCGTTGTTTAACCAACTTTACATTTTTCTGCAACTTCTTGGGTGTAAGTCTGCGATTAAAATTGATGACGTCGCGCACACTTGTATAAACGCCCGAAGAATCCTTAAAAGATGGGTATCTATGTCGATTTTTATTATTCACAGAATTTATTCCACTTGAAAAGGGATTGTGCCACTTATAATATCAATGCCCTTGGTATATTTGTATGCTCTAATGATTTTTTCATTAATGCAAATGTGGGTGTTTTACCAACACTAAGGAAACATTATATAACGTGTCGCTGCTCCAGTCTGAAGTGTGACACCGTCATTTTAGGCGTTTTTAGAGCATGTTGTTTTCGGTTTTATCGATTTTCCCGTATACTGATACTAGCACTACCGTAAAATGTGGAGACTATTGCGTTATCAATCCAATGACGGCATGGTTGACGTTTCATCACGCTACTCTGTGCATTGATTTTTGATTTACACAATTTACAAGTAGACCTTTTTATTCAAAAATATCATAATGTTTAGTATGAACGTGATAAATGATGTGAATAAAGTTGCATACACACTAACGAATAGTAACTTTTGTTTGTTTTTTTATTTATTTTCAAAATGGTTATTTTTATTGAGCATGAAATTTTTTTTGTTTGGTATGTTATTTTTTTTGTTACATATCTAACAAACTAAATACAAACGTTTAGTAAAACAAAATCATTAAACACATAACATGGCCACATTTCAATATGTTTTCATATTACTGCGATGTATATGTGTAGACAACTTCGAACATATGTATTTATCTTGAAATTTTATAATATGCCGGCATCCTCAACTATCAATGCATTTGGCAGCTGAATTTGCATAATGACAATGACACAATACAGTAAGTATTGCGGAGATATCATAGATGTAACATAATTATTCCAATGAGTAAGTAATCAGACGTTCTAAAGTACATGTACTGGCATATTAAACAAGCATATATTCAAACAAACGCATGCAAGTATAAGCTTATCACAATCATTAAATTGATTAACAAACGATCTCTGTTCCTTCACTATTTTTTAGTTAGGACAAAACGACTCAAATAGCGTCAGGATTTACGATTTATTGCTAGTTTTAACAAAAATCAAAAAAATTAGATATGCAAACAATACACGACGTAGTTGAAATATTTCTTACAATTAACTGATTTAACAAGAATCCTGAAAATACCGGAGTCGAATTGTAATAAGAGGTCTTGCAGGTCAAAATTCAATATATGAAATACATGCTGTCAACTCAAAGATTTACCGTAAACCTCGGTTAATTTATTTGAGGTCTTGAAGCTAGAAAACTTGTTTGACGCTCTGCATGTAATGGCGATGTTCTTTAGACTGAAAGTTACGGGCAAGGTGACTTCGTTAAACGAAAATGACGTAGATTCGGTAATGTTGACATAACCACTTGAACTGTTGTCAATTACAGAGTCATCTAACAACCATTCGAGTCGCGGTAGAGGTATTCCACCGCTTGATGTACAGTTAAGTGTTAATGTCATATTTTCTGTCAAAACCAAACCTTCAGTAGGGAATCCGTATAGTTGAGGTTTACCTGGGCCAGCTGTAAATTCAGAATAACCAGGAATTTATTATTCAACAGTTTTTTTTTCAGAAACACATTTTACAATATGTGCCGACATAATAATACAATTTAAGATCATAACTCAAGTATTTTTATTTTTCAGATTAATTCAGAGTCCCCATAAAGACAGTAGCATTATAAAAAAAATTATGAATTATAAAGTATTGTTTCTTGATGGTATTATTGGGAAAACAAAGAGTGTAAGCGAATGACCATGATCTTTATTTGCGCTAACTATCTATGATAAAAAACAGTGCGTTTTAATTACAGTTGCAATGTTCTATTACTACATAATTAAATTACCTTATCATGATTTTATTTAAAGGTTATTTTTAATTTTTTTTATTCTTTAATATTCATCAATAAAAACGAAGGGGTTTACATTTGTATGTATATTCCCATTTCATACATCTTAAGATAAAATGCTTACCAAAAGCACGCAAGGTAATGCCATTACTAAACGCAGAAAAGCCGGCAGTGTTATTTGCCTGGCATCTGTATACACCATTATTTTGCATTATAAAACCATTGATTACTATTTCTGCTGCAGACACAATGTAGTTCGAGATGCCCGATTTCAGCTGTGTCTCATTTATAAACCACTTTGTATCATATCCTATGTTCGTTTTCACAGTACATGCTAGTGCATACACTTGTCCTATAGAAATATCGACAGATTGGCTATTCCCCACTTCAATTGAAACAGTTGGTCGTACTAAAAAAGAACCAGAAATATAAATTAACATAAAAATATATGGAAAACAAGCATTCAGCAAAAGACTTCGATTACGTAATGAAAATGAAATATAAATTATATTAAATAAGAAATCTTCTACGTAATGCAGAGATATACAAGTATAACAAACATACATGTAACACCACTGGATAATAACCATTATTACATGTACAAACAAGGCTTAATTAACTGTTTACATTCTGCTTAAGTCCTATAACATAAAACATACAAAGACAAAGTTAACATTGACAGTATACAGACACAAACATATAAACCTCATCAGTCACGTCAACAACACTTCTTTTTGTTTTGTTTTTAGAAGATAGGGATAAACCACTTTTCATGTTGAAATTGAATTGTCACATGTGTTTTTGGTGTTATGATACTAAAAAGAGTGTGTATGATATACTTTGAGTGTATCTTGACTTGTAAAATAAAGTTCAATCGCTATGTGTATATTATTTTGACTGCTAATAAACAACTTGTTATTTGTTAAGCTGTTAGTGTTCTAATTCAAAGTTAAAAAGAAACCAGCAAAAACGTAGCTGTGTGTTACAGCAAAAGAAGCATGGTTACATAGTTTTGGATGCATCGTTTTAAGAAATATTTTATCATCTTATAAAAGATGGATGGATGGATGAGAAGTATATTGATAACTTACATATAACTGTGAATGACACGGATGCCGTCTTGGAAGTACTGAATATTGTTTCCGTTGCAACACATGATAATTGTTTATTGACGTCACTTTCTCGTACAACAAACGATAGATTAGAACTCAATCTAATCGTCCCATCATCATTATTATCTGTTCCAACAAATGTAGCCTGTGACGTGACATCAGTACCATTTAACATCCACTTTAATGTTGGGACTGGAAATGCTCTTTCTACAACACACTGCCAAAATGCACGGAATGTTTCAAATACTTTTAACGGTCCAAATATCGTTGGTTGTGACGGTTTAACTGTTATGATCAACATGAACAAATAAAAAATAAAACATTCTATTAACATTCATTTAACATACAGAAATATATTTCGACAACTTAAACTACGAACAGAACCAAATGTTTGTAGATGAAAATTAGGAAGCTATCATGGTGGCTTGACATAAATTAAATTCTAAGCAAATATCACATTTACGGTTATGCGCCGAAGTACAAAAAATACATAACAAAATGCCATATAGTCTTGAAAGAACAACATATCAACATATAGTTATAATTATATATTAAACAAAAAGCAACCTGTAGAAATTGACGCAAAAATTGAACATGATTGTAAAGCTAGAAAGACGATGAATTTATAACGTCAAAGGAATAATAAGGTAATGTAAGATGACAATAGACAGGAATATTCAACAGCGCTTTTGTCGTCTAGAAAACATTAAAACTTTATACGCAATGCAAATCTGTCATTGTGCATAAGTGGGGGTAATATTTTTTTAATTAAAGGCAAATGTGTTAGGTGTTTATGCAGGAAAATTAAATCATTTTCTGGAATTTGTTCACAAGTTTAATTTGATATCAATCGAGTTTACTGTAACATTTCATAGACGAGGGAAGTCTATATACTCACTGTATATTGTAGGTAGTAATGTCCTATTAACATTTGTAGAAATATGATGTACAAGACACATTATGGTAGTTCCAAAATCAGAATTTCTAATCCTAAAAGAAACTTCTGAATACGACACCAGGGTCGTGGTATTGTATGCAGTGGGACTTGAAGTCACTACGGAGCTTCCGAACCGCCAGGAGATTATTGGAGGAGGATATGACTGACCAGTTTGGCATGTCCAGATCACCGATTGGCCCTCCAAAACTTCAGTTGGTCCTGACAATGTGACTATCTTAGGTAAAACTGAAAAAATATGTAGTAATACATTGCAATGATATCAAAGAGACATTTAAAGTTTAAAAAGTCAATAGTTCTTAAAATAAGGCATGAATTGAATATTTTCCCCACTAATATGCAAGTAGGTAAGTAGGGAAAATATTTTTTTTTCCAGAAAAATCCATTTTTGAAGAATTATTGACCTTATGTTTAATATACATTTACATATCAATTATACTAACATGCAATCTGAAACATGATATTATATTTATAAGAGAAAAGAGCCAATACTCTGTGCAAGACATCCCCGTCCCGAACTCAAGATCTGACCTTGGAGCAGCCGTCATTCATGGACGCTGTAGAGACAATGAATTTAGAATAGAAAAGACCTTGGAAAATCAAAGCTAAAAACCAAAGAATGGAGGAGGGGAACATTCACGATGGTAACGATGGACAAAACTACACCCCAACAATGATATAAAATTGTCATGCCAAAATTCAAAATGTACGCGCGGTCAAAATAGAATTTGTTTTACATGTTATACTAGAAGTTATGAACTTATTAGATCATAATATTGTTTTGATTAATATATGTGAAATTAGCTGAAATTTACTGTAATCAACAAATGAAAAATCCCTTTCAATTAAATTTTTTAAGCAAACTGTTTTTATGAAGTTATGGTAAAACGTTAGTTTTGGTAGGACCCATGTTATTGGGTAAGTAGGAAGAAAAGGAAACAAACTCTATTCTTATTTAGGCCTAAAGGGATAACGGGAAGAGCATTACAAAACATTTGAAAACACATGCGTATACCTTTCAGTGCAATTTTTTTTTCAAATCATAAATTACATTGAGATAGTAAACTTAAGTTCAATTCAGTCAGTATCATTCTTAAACATATCTTTATATAATCTAGTTATGTAATATGAATATTTTCAATTTGAAAACATGCGAATGCTATCATAATGACATTGATACTAGTACTTACTATATACAACTAGAGGTATGTTTGAGGACAATGTTGTTGACGTCTCGTTGTGGATTATTTCGCACTTGACTGTTTTCCCGTAGTCAGCAGATACAATGACTATATTCAATTCCGTATGAAACGCAAACGAAGATAAATTGTGTTGGTTAGTTGAAGAAGCCATAATGGAATTTCCAATCTTCCAAGTTACTGGTGGTCTTGGGAATACTTTGTCGACCTCGCATCTCCAGTTGTACTCCGTATTCTCCGTCACTACACTCGGGCCAATCATTATGATGCTGGTAGGTTTGACTGAAAAATAGTAAGATTAGATAACAATGTAAGTTTGAAATACGCCTGCTTTATCGATTTAAGCGGATTTTGAATATTGAATAAGACATAATAACAAAGTAAAACCATAAAAGACACATTTAAGCATTTATTTGCGTTGTTTTGTTTTCTTTTTTTTGCCCATGTCCATGGACTTACGGCTTTTGAATAGCGCCTTGGTTTTTCGAATTACTACTTTGTTCCCCTTTTCACTGTGAATACTATTACTATTTATAATGTTGATATAGACATTATCTCTTGTTGTGTCTGTTTTTCATATTGTTTAATCTTATTTTGACAATAAATATCATTATGATTAATAAGTAAAAGAAATAAATTAAAAACAAATGCAACGATAACTTTTAAATCAAATTAGTAAACATCCAAATTTCTTCTTTTCCGATGAATTTGCTCGTGTTCTTTCTGAATAAAGGCCACACGCTTTTAAAATAAATATTACAAACATATTACAAACAGTGTTTATTCTACTCACTATTTACAGTCAACTGCAAAATTGCTGATAATGTAGTAAGCGTCTCTGGATGGACAATCGTGCATTTTATAACTTGACCAAAATCTTCAAGTTTTATTTTTCGTGTGACCATGGTCTTAAATTCCAACGAGTTTACATCATACGTTTGTGTTATTGACAGCGCATCACTACCTATTGTCCATGTTATTTTTGTTGGTGGTGGATACATCTTTTTGACTATGCATGTCCAAGAATACTCCAGATTGTCCGTTACAACAGATGGACCGGACATGACAATATTACCAGGTTTCACTGAAATCAGAATGGTATTAAAATGAGGCATATTTGAGACAATTTAACAATTTAATGTTTAAAGTAATTGTTATAATTTGATACATTGAAAATCAATTAAATACTCTCATGTAGCAAAATTGTAATCAAATTACATTTTAAAAGGTAAAAATACAGGCTTCCGAGTTTAACACATTTTTTATTGATTTTTTGTGTTCTTGAAAAAATTATTTTAAACTACAACAAAAATGCGATTTCATAATTAACAATTCCTGATTATATATGATTCATGTACAATCCAGACTAACATAATGTGGTGTGCATGCTTGACTCAAACAACAATTTTGTGACTAATTTGTGTTTAATTGATTGCTAAGAAGAATTTGCTAAGAAGGCTCACAACATAAATACTTTTTTTTTATAATAAATATGATATATTAACCCAATTTCAATCATTGCATCTCAAGTCTTCTGTAAAGAAATAATTATGTATTGTGAGGAAGAAAGGCTCCCTTTTCGCAAACATATGGCTTCCCTTCTTCTTTTAATAAAAAGTTCATGATCTTTTCTTTTTAAATTAACATTTCCATCAAGGGGCATTTTTGTTGTTAACTTTGGTCGTTTGTCGTTATCGTCTGGTTTTCCAATATCCATGAACTCGTGCAATTGAAAGAGCGTATTCGTTTTCGTATTTGTTACTGTTTTATTCATATATTATCGCGTCTTTGAGTTTAAACGCTAGTTTACGACATCAAAATTATGTGAACGAACTGTGAGCCCCTTATATTTGTGTATACGTGTCTTAAAGTAATGCCGACCTAACTTTGAATTTCTTTTTGTTATAAAATACAAAAATGTGTTAATAAATAAAAGGCAAACTTATTACATATGCAACAATAACTGCACTATAGATATATTCATGTTACATGTCAACAGTATAAAGTTCAAAAGCATTTTTGTTAACCATGTATCTTTTAGTTTGCATTAGTTAAATCTTACTTTAAGGCAAGCACTATACTAAAACTACACGATATGTCATTATGATTATGATTATGTTGTTATCGTTTCTATGGAACAATAGCGTTAGTTTTGCTTAATGCTTCAAATTTATAATCACACGATACAGTGAACAAATTTTATACTAAAGTGTTCTTGTGGAAAATCGACATAGTATAAACAAGAGGCCCATCGGGCCTTAACGTCCATCTGAATTGGCATTGGTATACTTTTTACCTTACGGCCACACCTTGAACAAACATGGTTCTCCATGCCCTAAAGTTACTACAAACCAAAGCAGAAGATTTTTGGAATTTTGTCAAATTTTCCCACTCGGCCCCCAAAGTGGCGACCCCGGGGTCCCGAGCCCCTTCATTTGAACAAGTCTGAATTCCCTTCCCCCAGAGATGACTTCTACCAAGTTTGGAAGAAATTGGTCAAATAGTTTTGGACAAGAAGTAAAAATATGAATAGTTAACTATTTGCTAGTGTTGAGCTTTGACCCCAAAACATGTAACCAATTTTTGACCCCAGGGTCAAGCCTTGAACAAACTTGGTTCTCCATGCCTTAAAGAAAATACATGCCAAAACATTAAGCTCTGGGCCTTCTAGTTTATTAGAAGATTTTTGATTTTTTTTTCAAATTATCCCCCTTTTTGTCCCCAAAGTGGCGCCCTCTGGGGCCCGAGCCCTATTATTTGAACATATCGGAATTCCCTTCCCCCAGGGATGACTTCCACCAAGTTTTGATGCAATTGGTCAAATAGTTTTAGACAAGAAGTCAAAAATGTGAATAGTTAACTATT
>JAUMGZ010000567.1:0-10548 GCA_032359645.1 Pododesmus macrochisma | reverse complement strand
TATGATAAATTGCCAAGGTTGTGTCCGACGTTGTCAAACTCCATTCATCATGAACACCAGTACTTTTAATTATCTTGGACCTTTTCAACGTCTTGTGAAGAACGTAGGTCAGAATTTCATGAAACCTGATGTAGAAGTTCCTTGGTTTCTATTTTATTTGTGACCGCAGCTGTAGCTCGGTTTGGGAAATGTCGATTCGTGTGCGGTAGGTTATGGGTTCGACACCTGACCGCGTCACATCTTAGACGTAAAAATAGGTAATCTTCTCTCTCCTTGCTAAGCAACCGTTGATACAATTTACACAATGTAGATGTCTCTTATATTGTTCCGTTTCAAATTTGTCTCCGACTTTGACGAACGCCATTTGCTAGGATCACCATGTCTTATGTTTGTCAAGAATAATTGCTTTGATTTTCACGAAACTTGATGCAGATATTTCTCGCACTCACTGTCCCTAATAAAGTTGCTTCACTCCATAAAATATGGTTGCCATGGATTTTAAATGACTCTGACCTGTTTGACTTCTTTTCAAGAACCGTTGCCTTGTATGATTCCATTTCAGATTTGTACCCGGCGCCTTTCAAGAACTTTTCATGAAACTTGCTGTAGATATTCCTTGCAAGGTGCCGTTTTTAGACTTATGTCCTATGTTACTGAACTGATTTCATTGTGACTGCTATAACTTCTGTTTGTTGATACATTTTCACCACTTCTAATCAAGAAGACCCGTTGGTAAAATGTTCCCGAAACTTAAAGCAGATGTTCCTTGGATGTTCCCTTTTTGTCTCCAACATAATCGAATTCCATCAAATATTGTCATAATGTCTTCTGATTGGCCGAGACGTTTCTGATTTTTGTCAAGAACCGTTAATCAAATTTTCATGAAAAGTGCTGTAGATGTTTCTTGTGTGGTTTCCTTTCTGTTCCTTTCAGATTTGTGTTCGGTGTTGCTGAATTTTATCCATTATACCCGCCATGAGTTTTGGTTGACTGAGGTAATTTCGACTTCTTGTCAACAGCCGTTTGTCAAATTTTCACAAAACTTCAAGTAAATGTTACTTGTATGGTTCCGTTTTCAGATTTGTTTCCAATGTTATCAAATTATGTCCTTTTTCCTTATAAGCTGAGTTGTTTTTTTTCCAAATTTCTTTAACTTCTGGTACGACTTTATTCAAGTCGTTCCACATGAGTAACTTTTCGTGAAGATTATTGTGACGTCATTTTGATTCCTTTTTAGTCTGATTCTGACTTGTTTGGTGTCTGTTGTTGGTTTGTCAATGTCTTTCGTTCTAATGGTTCCACTCATCTTGTTTATTGTCATGAAGAACCGTTGATAAAATGTTTCCGAAGCTTACTTTAAATGTTTCCTTATTTTCCTGTTTCAAACTTGTTTCCGGCGTTGCCGAACTCAATCAAATATGCGCGTCATGTCTTATGATTGGCAGAGACATTTTCGATTTTTTTCTTCAAAAAATGATAGTACGATTTTCACAAAACTTGGTGTCTAATGGTCCCCTTTCAGACGTGAGTCCACTTGTGCCAAACTCTATCTAACATGGCTTTTAAGGGAATCTAATTCATTGAGACATTTTGACTTTAAATCAAGAACCGATGGTCAGGTTTTCTTGTAACTTGCTGTAGATGTTCTTTGTATTGATTCCTGTTCACATGTGTGTCAGAACTGGCCGTGTCCTATCCAATATGACCACTATGGGTTCAGATTGTTTGATACTTTCCCCGTTTTGTTGCCAAAAACAATGTTAAGATTTGTATTAAACTTAAGGGAGGTATGTCATGCAACGTCCCCTTCCACAGACGTGTCTGGTGTTGCAAAATTACATCCACTGTGGCCGCCATAGAATTTGATTGGAAGAGACCTTTTTGTCCGCTGGTCAATAATATTTTCACGAAACTTGATGTTGCTGCTCCTTACACCGTTTCCGTCAAGATTGGTTTCAGATGTACCGAACGCATATCAAATATGCCCGTCTTGGCTTCTAATTTGTAGCTACCTTTTACAAGTCTTGTCAAGAACTATTGGTCTGATTTCCCAAAACTCGGTGGGTTTTTTTCCTTTCTCGTGTGTGTCAAATGTTGCAGAACTCTATCCAATAAAGTCACAAACGTTCACTAAAAATATACACTAAATGAAGAAAAATATTTGAAAAACTGTTTTGCATAAGTTCTTTTAATGAAAATTTGGCGTATTGCAGCCTTCAAAAAACATTTTGGAGAAAAGAAAACTTTACTCCCTTCTGAAATAAAACAAAAATATATATTAGGTCTTCAAAGCAGGTGATATGATGTCAGTGAGACTCTTACAAAAAAATCAAAGATCAAAAGAATAATGTCAGAAGATGGTAAAGGTGAAATGAAAGAAATTAGTATTTTGATTTTGTTGGTCGGCCCTTTTCCTTCCTAACCTCAATGTAATATACGAGCCCGTGGCTAATTGATATTTACTAGATCGTAAGAAATAGATTAGATGATATCAGAATGATTACACAATTAAAGATTTAATCATATTAAATACCTCTGGAATTGCGCTGTAAATGACTATCGTATAACAATTGACAAACATGGTTCGCGTATTGTGCGACCAATTTCTCACACTAGTACAAAATGAGACCACAGTTTTGGACCGATTAAACCTAAAATTCATGTTGAATCATTACAATAAAATGAAAATATTACGCGTGTACATGCTGTTTGTAAACATCGGCTATTCACCGTGTTGGTGTTTACAGAACACCATGTAACACGATTTAACTGTAGTTAGTCTGTGATAGTTCTACAGGATCGCGGTATTGATGCATTCATTGGACTAGAAACATGTTTCTCACAAAATTCGAAAAAATACCTGTTTACCATTGGGTCTTTGATCACCGGAGTTCTATAGAATTAATTTATTTATTGACAGGTGGTGACGTCAACGGCAATTCACTTAGATTATAGGCTACGTATGACATAAAAAGATGTTGATTTGACAGTGACTTAGCATTTAAAAATCGTAAAATTAAAAGAAAACTTCTGTAGCTTCTTGATGAGTGGTATACATGTTATTATCAAATGATAAAGTTTGATAGAAATATATAATACACATTTGATAATGGTATCACGTGCGTTGAGTAATTTGTATCTTTAGGGATTGAGTTGTATTGAGATGATGTGTCAAATTTCTATTTTAATTGTGTCTACTAAAAGTTTCTGTTAATTTACAGAGTACAGTTTACTATGCACGAACATATTGCTTGTTTAGCAGTATATGTCATGAACGCTTACTTTCGCTTTGCCTCTTGTGTCTCTATATACATGTCTAGAGTCTCCTGTCAAGTGTTGAGTCCTTTTGTTTTATTGATTATAGAATACGCAACGTGGACCGTCGATGATGACCTTCAACCGGACAATCTAAAGCCGCCCAAACGATTTATCTGCTTACTGGTTGCACTTGTTGTTTGTGTAACCTTGAACAGAAGAGTTTTATCATTGGTAATCAATATTTATGTTGCCAACGTACTTTAACTAGGGTCTTTACTCTGTCCATAAAAGACAAATACGTTTAAAGAAGTTTCCTTGAGTTTATTGATATTGTTGATTTATTGCATATGTTTACACGCACTTTGACCATAGTGTCATCGAGTACTAGGGTCAAAGTATGGGACAGTTTCAATATCAAAAGAATGCCATCTTGGATGGTACGATACCCCGCGCTTTTATCTTAATGAAGCGATGCTTCTCAACTGGAAAATCGAAACTCATGTAAACGCAATTAAAAGGCATCATTATAATTTGACCATATTGTTATTCGAGTAGTAAGTAATGTTTGTTATTGAATTCGGTATGTTTAAGCAATTTGTTTCCTTAGATCAAAGGTTAATTATCGTTTATTTAAATTTCTTCAAACAAAAATAAATTGTCTAAAATTGACAAAACAACACGATAAAAATATATTATTGATATTTAACCTGAACCATAAATGCTTGTGTCCCGTAAACATCACGATGATAATCATATACTTGTGTCCCGTAAACATCACGATGATAATCATATACTTGCAAATTTTGTATTTTACTTGATTCGCGATTACGTTCCATTAAACTTATTTTTGTAATGTACACGTAGCGTCGATAATCATTTATTTAAGCGTAACTCTAGTTTGCTTCCCGCGATTAACACAATCTCTTGGTATTAACAATTTGTAACCGCGCGACCACCTGGTCTGACGTCCCTTTCAACACATAATTTAGGTCAAATCGAGATTATGTGAGCTTGTGACAATACGTACTGCTGGTGACTTTATAGTGCTGCCTCACTGAAATATCACGCCCGCAGACACATTGACATGATAATTCTGTCGGTCACATTATCCTGACACCGAGCCAACCAGCCTTCCATATATCCAGTAATGCAGAGTGTTTAGCAGGAAGCGAGGAAATTACCTAATTTTAACGTCTTAGGTTTGACGCGACTGGGGATCGAACCTGCGCCTCACGCACACGAAGCGCTACACTATACCCGGTCTGAATCAGTATAAGAATAATGTGTCATATTTGGGTATCATGTCGGTGTGTCTTTGACTTGATATTTCTCTGAGATGGCACTATCATGGTAAGTTTCTTACAGTTTGCACTATTACAAGCAGACACCATTTCGATGTGGTTTGAAATATGATATAAAGACACAACACCTTACAAAAATCAATAACAAAACTACAAGTTTAACGCTTCCGTATAAGAAATGTCTAAATGCAACGCGCTAAAATACCTTTGAAGGGAACACATCAGCTTTGAGAGTGAAAGTATACATACTTTTAAAAATATCAATTTTATTTCAAGAATATAATGAACTGTTTTATGTTGTACTCTATCATATTACTTCTTTATTGCAATAATTAAATAAAATTATGAATTGTGGTTTTACTGCATATTTATACCCAAGATATACCTAGTGTTTGTTA
The DNA here is from genome assembly GCA_032359645.1 of Pododesmus macrochisma. Classification (NCBI taxonomy): domain Eukaryota; kingdom Metazoa; phylum Mollusca; class Bivalvia; order Pectinida; family Anomiidae; genus Pododesmus; species Pododesmus macrochisma. The sequence goes on along the minus strand of JAUMGZ010000567.1, from coordinate 5,591 downwards.
TAATATGCGGAATAATAAGTGGTGATTTTCTTTGAGCTGTTTGCATATTCTTCAAGGAAATATTTTAAGGAATTATTAATTTCATCCTCAAAACATCCAATTAACTGGCTTTCAGTGCTGACGACCAACGCACTCTCTCTTATTGCTGTGTATTATTCAGCACCAGACTCCTGTCAGACGGGTAATATCGACTTTGTTTTTGTCATTATCTTGTTTGGAATGTTACATGCAAAGCAGAAAATAACTCCATTGATAATTCCATCGACGTTTTCATTGATAGAATTAATTCTGCTTACTTCAGTTATGACAAAGACAAACATACGATCAATTAGACGCTATGGTAAACGCTTCGATGGTAAACAGTTCTAAAATCAATCATAAATTACTTATAAAACAAAACAGTTTTATTGTCATTGAGCAAAATTGTTGACAAAGCAATGCTCGCTTCTCATGCGTAATTCATTCGATTCCACTTGATAAAAACAACAACAAAAAACAATATAATGCATATAGCATTGTTTCATTCACCAAAGAACGTGTGGGAAGGACGTCCAAACAATACATTTAGTATGTGTTTACGTAGTTTTTGTGTTTTCATGAAAAGTGTGTATTGTGTTATTGGTTGTAGCCTTAATTATGATGGCTGATTAGGACCACTTTTACTTTTTTTCGCTTTGTCATCGTGATAGGCGATGAGAGCCAAATAACTATGAGGTAAAACAAAAATATGATACTGGTTTTGTGGTCGATGTTTACTATTATAATTATATACCATTGTATCAGCTTTTCAACTTTCTTAACATTTGAACATTCAGTGGGAACCATTCAAGCTGAACGTAAATTTATATTTGTTCATAAAAATAAGTATGGGTTTCCAGGGGGCGCCATATGCACAACCAGAAGGGGGAAAATGGCGAAATTTAATATCTTTAACTTAATCAACTATTGCAGTCAGACTTATGTTCGTATAAGTGCTAGTTTTGGTCATAGGAAACAATGTGTTTTCACAGTCTGGCCCTGAGATATAGAAATTCCAAGCATAAATATTTTCTTAGATTAATAAACCCTAGATTCTAGGTTTCCCGGCGAATTTGATGCTTTGCATCATTGTTTTCTTGTTAACAATGTATCGCCAGCATCCTGAACTCCAGCTCATGTCCTCTGTCAGAGATTCCGCGACAACTACATTTGTAGTTTACCACCCTGTCCTCGGTGTACGGTTATTGGGGATCACTTCGTGGTGCAATATTAGATGACTTTTCGAGTTCTACAACGTAATTAGTACCACCAGCAAGGTCAAGCACTCAACTAAGACGTTCATGATAATAAACAAAAGTCTTTAATAAAATTAAATAAGTGTATGATTATATCAATAATTCTCCTGATATAACTGGACAGTGAAGATGTTCACATTGTCCAATCAAACACAAGTCATAGAATTTAGTTGTTGTTGACCAACTGAAACGTCCTTGCGTTATACAGTGCATTCTTTATCTATATTTCGTTTCGCCCCATTCACGTAAACAACGTATTATAAGATATTGTAGGTATCAAGACTGATTATCAATACAAAGAATACCCCATATCTCTAAGGTTGTTTTGAAGTGTTTGCACCTGGTCACCTAATACGCATGCGCATTTTCAATTGCATGCCGATGCCTTGGATACTTTGAAGATTTGTTCCCGGATTGAGTGCATTCGACTGGACTTGATTTCTTAATATAATTTTATATGATTCATTACATTGTACTTAGAAATATTAAGTGTCAGCTGTTTTCACTTCCTTTTGGAAAATTATTTGTATTGTGAAACTTCTAGTTGAACATTTTTTTTTAGATATAATGTAAAAATGCTTTAGAATTTGTAAATTCATCAGACGTTTTAGCTAACAGTGTCATTTTGTGATCCGTTAGGACTTATCGGGTGTTTGGATTGATGCAAACATATTTCAGAGCCAAAAACGTTACGTGCTCCAGTTCTTTAAAAGAGAGAAATTATGAAAAGTATGTTTATACTCAATATATAGATCGATAAATGTGTATTTAATCCGTAATTATGTGTATTGTGTCAGTTTGTTCTAGATTTGAATCAATTGACACATTTTGATCAAAGTTAAATGTTTTGCATTCAATAAGCCGCCATCCATTAACCATCTTGCTCAAGTGTGAATTCATTTACCTAATCAAACATGTTAAACCTCCCGTATTTCCCCCGAATGCGGTTTTATGCCTTTACTAAAATTTAAGAGTGAGTTTTTTTTCTAAATCTTTGAATTCTGTTTTCAATCTTACTAGAACACTTAACTTTAAATGAATATATAATCTTTATACAAAATTATGCGTAATAAATGTTTGCTAGGTCAAACATCTTCTAATTCCAAAAATAGCAAGATGTATTTCAAACGATCAACGTTTTCGAAACTAAATCATAAAAAGTAAAATAAAAAATGATTTCATGCTTTGACCCATGCGTATTATAAATCAATGCGTTTAGCAGAAAACATATATTGATTGTGAAAGAAAAATCGAGGAGACTTAATTATTACCTTTTAAGTTCATCTGTTTAGTTTGTTAAAGCAATTTTTGCCTTATCATATATATATATATATATATAACTTGACACAATTTAATGTACGCTCCTGCTTTAATTTTCTTTCTTGTAATTTTAAATGCATGTATACATGTATTTTTAATTTTGTTCTTTTACATAGATGATAATTTAACATGTGGTGATCATGTGTACCAGTGTACACCGCGAGTGTTTCACTAATGCTTCTTGGATGTACCGATTGACTTCATGTTTACTATAGATCAACGGCATGTTTATACATATCTGTGTTTGATGAGGACGTATCTAAAGTCCAATAGACTTAGATATAATGTCCCAAAGACCATCTATAAATTGTACTCGGCACGTTCAGATCTTATGTATACGTTATTTACTGCAATTGACTATTTCCTTATCACTCAGTATATTAAACTCAACATTCCTAAAATGAGTTTTCAATGGGCAATATATGTGAAGATCAGTGCCAAGGACAGTTGACATATACGATTTATAAGTTATTACCTGTTAAGTGCATACATCACTATTTACCTGACCAGGAAGCAACGAAGAATCTATAAATAGACGATGAAAACATGACCAATCAGATGCAAGATTCAGATTCGATACTTGATGATGGTTCTGATTTTTTGGACAAGTACCATTTAGTGATGGTAATGTAAATAAATGTATTGACCTTTTCATTCATTTGAGCAAATATTCCCACATTAAAGCAAAATGCTCACACAAGTCCACTCGCGGTTAAATCAATGTACTCTTTAACCATTCCAATTTTGTCACAACACAGCATACTTTGTGAGAGCAAAAATGCAATAAAAACCTATTAATTTATTATTAAAAAGCGATTTAGAGCAAAATATATATTATTAACTAAGATAAATAATCAACAACACGAAACCAGAATGCTGATGAACTATAATTTCTTTATTGTTTAGGCAGTCTATATATCACAGTCCTGCTACAAGAATCAACAGGAAACATGGATAAAGATAAGAGTGATAATTATAAAATCGCCCGTTAATATACATTTTCGTCATCTTCGTGACCCAGGGCTCTTTTTCGTGATTTCTAGCCTATTGTCGTTAAGACCGTGCGTTTGAATCTAACCGGGTTAAGAATGTATTGGAATCTTGGAATCTTGGAATATATATACATAAAACACTTCGTTTCTTTAATTTTGGTGAATCTATATGTAACTGGGTTAAAACATTTCAAAATAATATTAGTAGTTTAATTAATCAAGGTGGAAATTTTTCTTCACCCATAAATATTGAGCGTGGCTGTCGTCAAGGGGATCCTGTCGCAAGTTATATTTTTATTCTATGTGCCGAACTTTTAGCAGCACGAATAAGACATAATACAAAAATTAAGGGTATTACTATAAATAATAAGGAAATTAAACTATCAATGTATGCTGATGACACAACTTTAATACTAAATGGAACAGAGCAATCGCTTGATGAAGCCATGAAAGAATTAAAAGAATTTGCCAAAATTTCAGGCTTACAAATAAACTTTTTAAAAACTCAAGTCATATGGATAGGCTCAAAATCTTTCAGTCAAGACAAACTGTGTGAACAATATAATTTAAACTGGGGAAAATCAACCTTTAATCTATTAGGGATAGACTTTAACATCAATCTTCATGAAATGATAAAAATGAATTTTGACAAAAAATTAGTAAAACTAAAATCTTCATTAAAAATCTGGGCAAGACGCAACCTAACTCCTTTAGGCAGAATAACAGTATTTAAAACTTTACTTCTACCTCAATTCAATCATTTATTTACAACTCTCCCTAATCCTCCTTCTGAAACAATAAAAGAATTAACTAAAATTATGTATAATTTTATATGGAACAGTACCACAGACAAAATTAAACGTCAAGTTACAGTTAAAAGCTACGAAGAAGGTGGATTAAAAGCTGTTGATATTGAATCTTTCATTCTAGCGATAAAATCAACATGGATAAGACGCTTTTTAAATACTGATGGAAAGTGGAAACATATTATAAACAGCTTAACAAACATTGACATGATAATTAAATGTGGTACAAGTTATCTTAATAATTCTGTTGAAAATATAAACAATAAATTCTGGTGTGATACTTTGAATGCATGGAAACAAATAATAAATATGGACTATGATAAATCAAGTAACAAGTCTAAAATACCCATATGGTTTAATGAAAATATAAAAATAGATGCTAAACCAGTTTTTATCAAATCCTGGTTTGACAAAGGTATATATTATATTAATGATTTATTAAAAAACGCAATCAATTTTTATGATCACAGAGAATTTATGAACATTTATAACATAAACATAAATTTTCCAACATATCATGGAGTACACCTATATAAACAGACGAGCGAGCAAACAACTTGGCCAGTTTGTATCCAATATTCCTAAGGTACACATCGTAGGTGCATGATAGATCCATTGGTGTGTATATTGATCGAGTTAAAGAGTGACTGAATAAGTCTTTCCTTGATTCTTTCATAATATTACACCTTTAAGCGTTAAGTGTTTGAATACTGCTAGTGAGCAGAATCCGTGCTCTGTATCAGTGAGCAAGAATCGTGCTCAATCCCATTTAATAGCAGCATTGTGCATAGTCGGCGTGAGTAGATTGTCTGCTCAGTCGCCGCGAGTAAATGTTCTGCTCAGTCATCGTGAGTAGATTTACTGCTCAGTCGCTGTGAGTAATATTCTGCTCAGTCGCCGAGAGTAAAAGTTCTGCTCAGTCAGCGTGAGTAGATTTACTGCTCAGACGCTGTGAGTAAATATTGTGCTCAGTCGGCGTGAGTTGATATTCTACTCAGACGTCGTGATTAGTTATTGTGCTCATACACTTAATCTTAGAGCAATATACTTGTGAAAGGTTCCCTGAGTTCACTCGTCAGTTAGAAAATTGAGAAAGAACGAGTGTAGATAGTTTAGTGTTTAGTGTAAATAAGTAAATCGAAAAACCAAGACGATATTCTAGGCCGTAAGTCCATGGACATTGGCAAACAATAAGAAAA
>JAUMGZ010000556.1:0-10549 GCA_032359645.1 Pododesmus macrochisma | reverse complement strand
ACGTTTAATAATATTATTAATTAGTTTATTAATTCAAACAAAAAGTACAGAACTTGCAGATATAGACTGTCTTCTTTAAATCATGGTGCATGGCCAGTTGCTGCTGTAGTACACATGAAAACTTGATTTTTTTTTCCTCGAAAAAAATTGCCAACGCGGCGGGTATTTTAGGTATGCGGCGGCGCTTGAGAACCTAGCATATTTTTTTTTGGCCTTATTAATACATTCTGTACATTCAGAACACTGACAAAGTTTTAAATACAATATCACAGTCCCAAAGGAATGTTTGTTAGGTGTATATATTCTATGGTTATTTATTTCTTTACTTAAAAGAATACTGATTTCCTCTCTTACATAGATTTTGATGACATATTAGTACAGAATGAAGATGTACATACTCTGAGCTCCTGGTAATGCTGGAAAGTCCTCTTGTTGTATCTGGAACTCAGGTGTTTGCTCCGACACAGGCTTGCTTGCTATTCCCACTAAAACACCAAGAATGTTACTAACATATACAATGTGCCCCAACATATGTGGGTCAAAAGGCTTATGTTTGAAATTCTGGAAATATTTAAGTTGGTTTGAGGTTATCTTATACTTGTAATTGAATTTTAAAAAATGTATACATCATGTTAATACTGGAGACTGAATCTTAAATATCTTAATAGTATCAAATTTGAATAAAAATTTCAATTTTACTTCACAACAGTTTTCAGGAGTGTGAAACAATATATTCTGACCGTACTTACCATAATTTCTAGATGCTGGTACGGGGTTGGATGGCAAGTTTCTATTGCCCAGAGTAGGAAACTCGGATAAATCCAATCCTGGCTGAGAATCATCTGCACCAAATACTAAAACAATTCACAAAACATTAGATTTGACAGAGAAAAAACCTTTTGACAGGTCAGAAAGGGCCCTCAGAGCAAATGTTCCTTTAGAAGTAAAATTTCTAAAAGCCAAAACTTTGTCAATAACAGATTGATCAACCTCATTATCAAACTTATCCAAAATCTTGTAAATATGAAGTTATTCTCAAAATATTTGTTTTGCTTACTGCATACATGTACACAAACTTAAACTCCTATAGGATTATATAGTAATAATGATTTCTAAGGTTCATAATATGTCAAAAACAGTTCTATCATTATTATTATCAGAATCATCTGAGATCAGGTTGATATAAAAATGTTCTGAAAATTGTGTAGTAATCCAATTAAATTTGTTTTAGATATTGGGTACAAAACCTTTTAGTTGCAAAGGGTCCTACAGTAATTAAAATTAACCGGGACATAACCCAGGCAATAACAGTCTGAACAAACTCAATTATGAGCTCATCTTCGGATAAAAGCTTGAGTGTATTTGTTGATACCAAAAATATATATTCTAATTATTACATGTTAAAGAGCATTAGACGAATGGAAGGCTACAATAATAAAGTATTTTAGTTATTCAATTTTGAATTTGAGATGTCACTATAAATATGGCATCAACTGGCAGTGCAATCCTGGTCACTTCAACGTGAAATGCACAGAGTGCTACATTTTCACACATTGAGGAAGGTTACATGTTTTAAAATCAAAGGAAAGAATCTAAATAAGCTTCATTGAAAGTGGCCTGAGCATGCGACAATCAATTAGAATGTTTTAAAAGTGTTATTTCTCAAAGCTTATATCCAAGGGAGTAATGAGCTCACTTCACAGGTTCCGCAAATTCCTCTTTTTTCGCAAGGACAAAATTTTATAATCAAAATCGGAAATTGGAATTCACGTTTGTTGAAAATTATCAAGCAAATCTATCATATCATATCATAATAAAGTGTGTCATAGTTGAAAAAAAGACTGAAGACAGCAAGCTACTGTTACAGTATTGAATTAGGTCAAAGGAGGATAAAACACTACTTACTTTGTCTACTGCTTTGTCCAAACACGTAGTTGTTACCCAAATTTGACAAAGGAGTATTACTGGCAAGAAAGAATATAAATGAATGAAAATAATTCCATCAATCTTTTTAAAAAGTAATCATTCAAATATATATGAAACAAAAATTAACTTTAACAGATTGATAGGTTTCAAGTAAACATTGCTATATATCTACTTTTTTTTACGCCAGCTATGAAAGGGGTCACATCTACAGGAAAACATACTCTTTCATTTTCTTTTACTAATCCCTTGCTCTAAATTTTTATCAAACATAGTTGAATTTACTTTCACTTATATTGTAACTATTCTATATTCCAACACAAAGACTCTGACAAAAAAAATTCATTTATAATAGAGAAAATGACAAGGTTTTTCTTTAACAACATGATGCATTATGGAAGGAGAGCAGTATTCTTCAACACTGATCTTCCAATTCATGTCACAATGGTTGCCACTTTACTCTCATTAAAAAGACATGCAATAAGTTAGTTTAAAATGTCATTGTCTTATGTATTTAAAAAAGACTACAGTTATACTGCAGAATCAGAAAAATTTTGTTGTGGTTTTAATTTCGTTTATTTCGTGGTTGTAATAGATCAACAAAATTAAAACCATAACAAAATTTTTACATACCTTCTAAAAAGAACACCTTAATTATTTTCAACGAAATTTTATGTCAACGAAATCACTTTATTTTCAAAACAGCGAAACTTTAGCCCAACGAATATTTCTGATTCTACAGTATCAGAAGTTAAAAGGTTAGATTAAGGTAAAAATTATTTGAAGTACCTCTGTAAGCCAGCCATTGCACGTTTCTGTAGATTTGATACTGACTGATTTCCTTGGTTTTGATTCATTGCACTTCTTTGTCCACCAATGGCTGATATTACATTTCTGTAACACAAGGTGATATAACAATCAATCAAACAAGACATATTTCTTTAAGTATACCCCCCATTTCTTTGTAATTTTTACCTGTTTGATCTTTTTAATATATCTTCATTGAAATAATAAGCAAATACAGCATGCTTATATGTACTGAACCTTTTTTAAAAACATTTAAACAAAGTTACTATTAACTATATTTTGATATGCATCTATAACTACAGAAGACCTAGTCATGGTTCAACAGAATACTAAGAAACCTCTTATTATAATGCTTTGTATTAAAATGAACAGAATCTGATTTTCCCACATGTAGAGCTTCAATTGACATTCAAATAAATTAAAGAGAAAATCTCTAAACCATATGTACTGTATATATTGATTAATACTGATAACGACTGTTAATATTGTAAAATATCAAAAACAAATTGATATAGAGATCTACTAAAGGTATATCTGGCTAAAATAATGTCTTAGTGGTACATGTATTACCTGTTTGGAGATGGCTGCTGTGGAGGCTGTTGGAGATTCATTGGAAAGTTAGCATTAGGATTCTGGTTCATACTCGTTGGTGTGACATGACCCTGAGATGTACCCCTAAACTGTGGACCAGAAACTCCCCTCTGCTGCTGCTGTTGTTGTTGTAATACATAGTTATTCAAACCTGAAATATGTAGAAATTATGAAAAAGTAAAAACATGTACAATGTACCAAAGGTATCCTCATAACGGAATTGTCTGTTTAGTCATTTGGTGAATACGGGTGTGTATCTACAACTTAAACACTATTTTACAGTCCAAGACATCAGATCTACATACAATCACTTAAGATTGGATAACTCAACTTTTTCAGTGGTTTAAATAAGAAGAATGCAATATAACGAGAATTTGAAACAAATCATATGAACAGATTTCTATATCAAGTCCATTTGCTTTCAACCTTTTGACATACACAACATTAGTAAAATATTCTTCTTTCCAAAATCTAACCAAGTTAACCATCAGACATGGTGTCTGTGTGCACATGTGTTCTGTTTTGATCTAGGATATAAGACATTGAAGTTGGAGATGTTTTCTTACCTTGTGTGTAAAAGTTGTTACCAAATCCACCAGACAGCTGAGATGGGGACTGAGAGGACATCACCTGAAAGTATGTTGTTGAATAATTATACAGAAACTTACAATTTGTATATATGAATATGCAAAGAAAAAGAAACATTGTAACTATCAATAACTACAATTAATCATAAACATAGATTAAATGCCCTGAAAGGGAGTTTGAAAGTCAGTTAGGGATGAACCATGTATGCGTGCTGTATTACTTGACAAAATAGATAAGAAATTTGCCTGGAACCAAAAGAATACACTTCTGACCAGCCAATCCCTCATGTATTGAATCTTAGAGAAATAAAACGAACACAGGGAATCTTTCTACCTACACCAAAAACTTAACCATATTAAATATATGTGTATTTAAATGAAAAACTACTTGGAAACCACCCATTTGAATAACAAACAAACATAAAACTACATGTACAGTAATCCCCCGTTAAATTGCCACATTTTGGCGGTTTAATTATTCGTTGATGCATGATTGTCTGAATTATGGGTGACTGACAAGAGAATATCATCTTCCGTCATGTTTTCACTATTGACAAGATTGCTATCTAAATCCACAAAATGCAGTACAGTCAAACGCATGTGGGGATCCAAATCTAGGTCATCTTGCACATGAGAGAGTAAATTTTCAATACCTCCCATGTCAATTAAATCCTGCAATTGGCTACATTCATCACGTGGTACAAGACCGCTGTGACGTCAGCAATTAGCAATCGTTGATTGAGTAACTTTGTGCCTTAGTAATTGACTTGTAAAAAACAACAAGAATAAAATTGTTGGATTGAGATGTGTTTATAAACAATATGTGCATGTACACTTACCTGGATATGCATGGAAATGAATTAGATATGCATCAGTGACGTTCTTTCAGTGTGTACACATGTGGCTCAAACATTCATGAGTTCTGAGATTAAACATACTATGTCCATAGAATGTAAACAATGGCGGTACAATCAGGGATCAAAACAGCTATCTAAGAACATCTGTTCTAGAAAATGCTTGGCGGTTGGCGGCATGCGTGGATGGCATTATAACAGGGGTTTATATATGTGTTGAAATCCGTTCTAGGGAAAAAATTGGTGATATGCAGGGTTGGCATTATGACAGGGGGCATTATACTGGGAGATTACTGTACATAAAATACTAGCACAATACCTCTCTATCTGGTCTGAACCCAGAGGACGGCATGGATACCTGGGGAAAGTACATACTGGTCTCTGAATCATCATCCTCAAAAAGACCCTAGAATAAAAGAAAGTTAAATGTTTAAGATGATTACAGACAATATTTAAAAGTGTCATGTGACTTAAAAATTAAATACATTGATGGCCCTGTAAGCGAGGTGATTCAAAGTTTTATTTACCTGAAGTGGAGCTCGAGGGGAATATGGCTGCTTCGGGTAAATAAAACTTTGAATCACCCCGCTTACAGGGTCATAATTGTTAATTAAACCGAAAAAACAAACTAGGCCTGTAACAGTATGCACAATGCACTCATTCTTTAATGAGCTGCACGTGCTCCAGGGAAATAAAACATTGAATCTCCCTGGAGCACGCGCCCTAGGGAGATTCGATGTTTTTTTTCCCTGTCATGTGGTACGCTGTAGCCAATTAGCACTACTGTTACATCAATCAGGTATAATTATATTAGTTAACCATGCACATGTATGCATTAGATTAAGTAAGCGATTCCATATATTTTATAAAACTACATTTGAGACACAGTCAATAACCTTTACAATGCATATTGAGGTATTTCTAACACACACAAAAGCTTTGCTTATACAAAGAATTTGTATTTTGTAAGAGTTCACTTTAATGTCCGTTAGATCTGAATTTACCATTTAATTAAAACTTTGAATATTAACCAATACAAAATAAATAAGAGAGATAGAAATGATAAAAATAATTATCAATTGTACATGTTTATTGATTCACCTTACAAACAATGTACATGTCTATAAATGAAATTACAATAAAATATCTTACTTAAAACTTGAAACACATTTTATCTTACTTAACCTTGAAACACATTATATCAAAGATAGTTTTGAACTCATAAATTCAACATGCTGCCAATCATATTCATAAATTGCAACATCTGAACGTTAACACCTTAGTTATACCTCCAATCAGATTCAAAGTTACTCAATTTTGAGTATTATGAATGGCCAATGTACATGTAAAGTAGAGATTTTGACTAAATTCTTAGTAATTTGTAAAAGTATGTCCTTTCATTATATAGACACAACGTTACTCTGAGTTTTGTGTGGTTTAACTTGCTTACATAAACAAAATTCTTAATCGTTCTTATATATCTGTATACATGTATTTAAAGTATTTTCAATACAGTACTTTGTTGTTTACACAACATACTCAAATAGAGATTCACAAATACTTACAGTTTTACGTGGTTTAGCTGGTTGTGAAGGTGGTGGCGGTGGTGGTGGTTGTGATGTTTGTTGCTGAAGTGGTGGCATTCCAAGATTTTTTCTTGCCCCAGGTGAAAGGTCTCCTCCTCCAGGCTTTCTTCCTAGATTTGCTAAACCATATCTGTGAATAGCAACACAAATTATGCAGGTTTTTCAGAATGTGTAGTGCATAATAATATATTCATGACTGTCCATTGCCATCTACTTAGTTAAAGGGTGCTTAAATGAGAAATATGTTTGAAAAATAATGTAAAATTAGATCACTGACAGGTCAGCAAGCTTTAAGGTCCCCACAAATTTTATATGGTCAATTAAAGCTTTTAAATGTATGACACCAAGCGAACTCTTCTAATGATGATCAACATACACACAAAGTTTGGAGAAGAAAACTTGACATACAATGTGGTATCTCCCCAAAACAATAGGGGTATTCCTTCAATGACCAAAACACATCATGTCATGTGCAGTTTGTTGAAAGTAATGTGTTAATAAGACTTTAGTTATCATCTGGAAACTGATTTAAGGACAGACAGAAAAATAAATCACTTTAGGGCACTTGCATCTCTCGACGTGGATCTTATCTACACAGTGTTGTACCTATAAATGTAGACTCATGTAACTCAAAAGGATTCTTATCAAACAAACTAATATATCATCATAATAATCAAAAATACATGGAATTGATTACTTCATTACTAATTATATAAGCTACAACAAATATAAGGCATCTGATTTGATGTAGAACAGGGAAAATTGAGGTCTTATATCATGACCATCAGTCTGGTTAAGTGTTTGGTTGCTATCAGTGTTAGGTGACCATCAGTTTGGTTAAGTGTTTGGTTGCTATCAGTGTTTGGTGACCATCAGTGCTAGGTGACCATAAGTGTTTGGTGACCATCAGTGTTAGGTGACCACCAGTCTGGTTAAGTGTTTGGTGACATCAGTGTTTGGTGACATCATTGTTTGGGACCATCAGCGTTTGGTTGCTATCAGTGTTTGGGACCATCAGTGTTTGGTTGCTTTCAGTGTTTGGTGACCACAAGTGTTTGGTGACATCAGTTTTTGGTTGCTATCAGTGTTTGGTGTCTTTTAATGTTAGGTGACCACTAGTCTGGTTAAGTGTTTGGTGACCATCAGTGTTAGGTGACCATCAGTGTTTGGTGACCATCAGTGTATGGTTGCCATCAGTGCTTGGTGACCTTCAGTGTTTGGGACCAACAGTATTTGGTTGCTATCAATGTTTGGTGACTATTAGTGTTTGGTGACCATCAGTGTTTGGTGACCATCAGTGTTTGGTGACCATTAGTGTTTGGTGACCATCAGTGTTTGAGACCATCAGTGTTTTTTTTTGCTATCAGTGTTTGGTGACCATTAATTTTTGGTAAACATCAGTGCTTCTTTCTTGATATTGTAGTGTTTGTAATTTTGAGATTAAAGTCAAGATTTTTATATACATGTAGTCGTTCTTGTTATTATGTCAATACATTTTTCTGTTAATTCTATTTAACTAATTTCAAATTGTTGCTTTTGGTTTTGCTTGAAGATAAAACTACAATATCCAATGTTTTTGAACACTGTTCACATTAAACATCAATTCTTAAAGAGACTTAAAATGCTCCAAAATAATTTTTTTGAATTTAGTTTTATACAAAATTCTTCTCAAAATTTCAGATTTACAATGAAAGTGTCTTTAATTATAGGATGGAGTGTTGTGTCATACCTGCCAAGTCTCCTCCATAAATAGTGAGACACCATTTTTTTGGACTAAAATGTTGGCCATTCATGCATCATCTCCCCAATGAAGATTCTTATTTTCCCTATTATTTCTTACTAAAGCGGTAAATGAAACATATAAATCTCCCACATTTGAAGGTTTTCAAGGGTGGTAGGTATGTTGTATATATGGATGAACAGTGTGGTACACTACTCTGTGCATGTGTTTGTGGTGACCATGAGAAATAGTGCTGAAGAGGAGTGAATAAAGCATATCAAATATGACATGATAAATGTAGCAATATTTAATCTGAAACATTAATATATATTCAATAAACTTAAATGTATATTTAATAAACTTATACGTTATTCAATAAACGCACACGATGGTGTGTTGTAAATGTGCGTACCTAAGCCTTTTACAGGCCCAGTTAATAATCATGCAAGTCCAAAAATGTGCCATAAAAAACAGGAATGAATAACAATAAATGCTGTATAAAATAAGTAAAAAATTGTGTACGTCACACAACTACTTATCAATACAGGGACATTTATAAATACTCAACTACTGTTTTCAAGACGTTAACGCCCATGTTGCAATTGTGCGCATGTCTGTAAAAGGGTTTTTCAAACTTCAATCTCATTTCATTATTTGCAAAGGAATGTGTTATACAGTGTGTCTAGGGTAGCCCAATGGCGAAAAATAATAACTTTTTTCAGGATTTTCCATAATGGTTGATTGACAGGAGTTGGGTCATGTGAGAAAAGTGCATGTGCTATTGTTTACAGTGTAAATATATGTTGTTCAGATGGACTATCTGGGTTATTTATGGTTCATTATCGATTTAAATTGTGACACTCATATGTTATGCAGGAAATACAACACTTTTACATATTTACGAGTCTTAGTTTGGCCTTGGAAACAGGTTTTGGCGATTCTTTTTTATGGAAATGATGTAATTTTTGTGTTGCGCACAACTACAACTTGCGTTCAATTGCAATAGCTGGCTGTATTTCTTCACATTTTATACTTTGTCTAGTTTTCCATAGTTCACAACTGATAGCATTATTCTCCTTGTTACTGCTGTAATGGGTTGTTATCCTACAACAGTTATGTTACAGTTTCTCTTTGAAAGTCTGTTTGAATCATAAACACCAGTTCTAAGATTTGACTAATAAACCAAATGGAATGTTTATCTGATGAATGTCAATACAGTAGATATACAAATACATGTACATATGTATGACTGAAAGTAACTTCTTGTTTCTATTTGAGCTTTCAGTTTATTCAGTTAAACGATAAGTTTTACTCAGAATATTTAATGCACAGTATTTTGTTTGGATTAAGACATCCCACCCATAAAACACCATTCTTTTGTACACCAAGAGCTATCACATGTAACATACTGTCAGTGTTTATGATCTTTGTACAGATTCCTGTAGCTGCTGACAATAAGTGGATCATCTTGTTGTCAAAGTCTCCTGTCAGTAGGTACTGGTCAGCAAACACAGCAGTGTAACATTTAAATGGTTTATACTTGTTAGGTTTTTTCTGATGTAAACCCTCTCCTTTGTATGTGTATACTTCCTGGAACAAGTCATTAAGTACTAACATTCCACCACTACCAACCAGGAGAGCAGTGTTGTTTGTCTTGGGACACACTGCAAGGTCAGGAGGATAAGGTCCATTGCGTTGATGGCTGTTTAGGAGCTCCCCTTTCATAGTATACATACGCACTGTTGCAACACCACCATCTGCGTATGTACCAGTAGACGAAGACACTACCATCCTGTCTTTGCCCATACAGACTATGGCATGTGGTGATTCACTAGTGTTAAACATGGCAGTAGTTACTCCTGTCTCAGTGTTTACACTCCTTATAGTTCTGTCTCTGTGATTGCGACAGTACAACATTCCTGTTGTAGGGTGTATACATATCTTGTTAATGTTAACATCTAGTCCTATTGTTTTATGCTCCACTCCTTTCTTATCCACAAGATGTAATTTACGACCATGATAACTGAAGGTCCAGGCCCTGCTGTTGGCTGTAGGGCAGATGCAATTAAACTCTATTTCATATGAAGTTTCCTGTTCAAACAGAGTTTTAGGTTGATCAAGGAGTTGTACAGCAGATGGAGCCTTATATAGACCATCCCCTTTTATCTCACCAAAAGCTCTTTCTATATGAAACTTGAAATCTTTACCTGGAGTAAATGTAGAAGTGGTCATTGTTGGCATGGTTGGAACTTTGATTGCTTTACGCACCTCACTCCCTGTGTCATACACCATGGTCTCCTTCTCAGTTTTCAAAGTTTGTTGTAGTTCTTTGATCTCTTTCTGCAACTGCTTTTCTAGTTTTCCTATCATTTTCTGGTGTGTATCTAGCATTTCAGTGTTCCTCCTCCACTCCAGTTCTAGTGTTGATACTGTTTTGGCCGTGTTGAAATCTATCTCAGCTTTGAGTATTTCACCATGCTC
>JAUMGZ010000546.1:0-10549 GCA_032359645.1 Pododesmus macrochisma | reverse complement strand
ATAGTGGAAACTGTACACTCATAACATAATCACATACATAGATAGTGGAAACTGTACACTCAAAACATAATCACATACATAGATAGTGGAAACTGTACACTCATAACATAATCACATACATAGATAGTGGTAACTGTACACTCATAACATAATCACATACATAGATAGTGGAAACTGTACACTCATAACATAACCACATACATAGATAGTGGAAACTGTACACTCATAACATAATCACTTACATAGATGGTTGAAACTGTACACTCATAACATTATCGCTTACATAGATGGTTGAAACTGTACACTCATAACATAATCACATACATTGATAGTGGAAACTGTACACTCATATCATAATCACATACATAGATAGTGGAAACTGTACATTCATAACATAATCACTTTAATACATAGATAGTGGAAAAAATACACTCATAACATAATCACAAACATAGATGGTGGAAACTGTACACTCATAACACATGAAATATATAAAAGTTATGTAACATATGAAATGCGTATATCACTTTTATGGCTGATTACTTTAAAGGTCAGTTAGTATGTTGTCTGGTGACAATGTATGCAACTAAAGGTCAGTTAGTATGTTGTTAATCTGGTGTCAATGTATGCAACTAAAGGTCAGTTAGTATGTTGTTAATCTGGTGTCAATGTATGCAAAAGAAGGTCTAATAGCTTACAGTTATCACATGTAAAACTGATGATCAGATAGATGAAAATTCAGTTAAATTTGTATATGATTTTTTTATTATGACCCGATAATGCTAACAACCTACTGTGGAGTTGTGAATATCAGGTGTTGAAGTAATCCTGTTTCTATATTTCATCTAACATAATCAACATACACCCACTTTGTACATTCAAATATAGCTTATATAGGTATGAAACTGTTAAAAATTAGCTGTAAAGTGCATCTTGTCATTTTTTGTTAATATTGAAAGGTGATGTTTTTAACAGTTTAGTAGGTAGAAACATTATTTACGACCTGTATATGTACAGACATGTATAAGCCTGCATAATATGTATTTTCTCATCTTACTTTAGTCTACAGAGATATTGTCATCAACTGTTATGCACATTTTGAGGGATTCTTGTATATATATGTGTGTGTGCTCCAAATTATAGCTTCTATTACCAACCACAATCAATGGAAGCTGAGGAGTTTAATCCTTTTGGTTTTTTCCTTGTAGTACATATATTAACATGTCAAAGTGTCTGCAGCATGATGTTTCAGTGAGACAGCACTATAATGTCGCCATCAGTACGTACTGTCACAAGCAGACATTGTCTTGATATGACCTAGACATGAGTTGAAGGGACATAAAACCTCAATGAAACAAACATATTGACATTGAGCATACAAATAGTACATACATACATATACATGTGTATAAGCAAGACTTGGTTTAACTTCAATTTCTGAGATGAATAATATTTAACTAATACCAAAGTGTTTGTTTAGTTTAACAAAAGTCTAGATTTTGCTGCACTGTACTTAGAATTCATAACAAGATAAATAAGTAAATATCTTTGTAAGATTACGAATTTTTAGTCCTTTGTGATCATACAATGTAACAATAATTAATTTTCCTGTTTAGATGTGGATGTATTTTTGATTAGTTTAATTGATTTTTCTGAGTAAAAATAATTGCATAAGAAGATCGTCAAAATATGAATTGTTCATATTTATTTTACACCATGAGATTTATGAACCTAGATTTTGTGATACAACTGTTTTACTGGTCTCTTCTCATCATATAGTATCACAGTACCTGACAGTATTCTGTCAACATATCAATTTGTGTATACAAGTTAGAACTTTGAGGGGATGCTGACATCTTTAGTAAAATATTAAAAGAGGTTTATTACCTGTAGAAGTCACTCTTCAATGGATTAAACATTCGATAAGTTGTCATGTATGAACTAGTTTACATGTATATATTACCACTATTTTTTATGGGTGTGTACATTAAAAGCTTTATAATTTGATATTAATGTTTGTTATCGCTACTTGAGATAGATTGTGTGCATGTAGTGACTTGATATTCAAAACTTGTTGTTTATTAAAATTTGTATATTCAAGTCTGATCATATGGAGAGAATGTAAATTAAGGATGCATAACGTTTTATACATCCTTTTAATGTACAAAATAGGTATTTGTATCTACACATATTAAATCTGTTTATGACATGTGCGCTTCTTTTAATGAAATATATTTAAAAAGACATATGTCTATGCTTTTGCAAACAAATTCTACCTCTGGTGACTTTTGTTTGTTTTATAACTGTGAAGAAATCTTATTTGATGGAAAGGGCTGGTGTTTTTACTTTGCACTATTTTGTCCTAGTTTTTGAACCACATTTATCGCCTTTAATTGAAATTGGTTGGTTGTATCAAAATCATTAATATTGCTTGTTACAGTGGTTCCTCTGACATTTTAGTGTCATAGTGAGCTCTAGGAATGGCTGTTAAAGGAACACTTCAATTGCTCTGATTTCTCCTCCGACAAGTTTCGTAAGTTATGATTGGTTCTGAGTGAGTCACATGGTGACCCTCTATGAGATTGTAGAGGATCAGTACATTTCTTATGGGGCACTATGAATGGTTGTTAGAGGAACCATTCAATTGCTCTTTGTCTGTCATTAATAATGTAACATTTTGGACTTCTCCTGATAAACAGCTGGTGATATCATAACAAAACTTTTGTGGATGATCCTCTCATGTCTCCTCTTCAAATGTACGCCTGACATTACTAAACTTTGTCCAATATGTCTACCAAGCTATCTGGTTAGCTGAGAGCTAAGTAGTCAGATTTTGACAAAGCTTGATGTAGCTGTGAGCATTGTGTCTCCCCAATCCATATGGTCAACAAGGCTGCTGATTGGGTTAGATCTTAGTTTTCAAATTCTTCATTTTGTTGTCAAGAATCCTTGGTATTGAGTCTGATTTTAATGAATGTATTTTGTTGATGGTAAATCAAGCTTAAATAGCAAAATAGGTTACACGTTCATGTTGGCAGATGAACACATCGATCCAGTGTAATTACAATGGACCTCTTGTATTGATCTATTGAGGTTATGGTGTTTTAGGTCAACCATATGGACAAAAATACCACTTTTTTGACTCCTTGATAAAACCACTGGACCATTTTCAAATAGACTTGGTTCGAAGCATTCCTAGGGGAAGGAGACTCAGATTTGTTCAACTGATGTGGCTCAGCCTCTAGGGGTGTCAATATGGAGGCCAAAACAGGGAAATTTGATAAAAATTAAAAAATTAAAAAAAAATCCTTAAAAGTTAGATGGTCAAGAGATTAATGTGTACATATATAGTTAGCTTGAGGCATATAAAACTAAGAGTATCATAACATGACTCATGGAGTCAAAAATAAGTTATGCTTTTTTCTGGTAAAGGTTCAACACTATATATATATATATATATATATTATGTCTTTTGTAACTTTTCATATTTTTAACCTATCCAGTAAAACCTCTGGACCAATTGCAACCAAACTAAGTATGGAGCATCCACAGGGTAGAGAATTCAAATTTGTTCAAACGATGTGTCTAAGCTTGGGAAAATGAGAGATAACAGTTAATCGTAATAAACAAAAGTCACCTAGAGCTAAATATTTGCAGCATTACCTTGGAGCATTAATAACCAACTTTCTTAAAAAAAAAAAATAGGTAACATATATGTTTTCAGGTCAAAGTTTAACACTTTCATATAGCAAATACCTTGTTTTTCCATTTCTCAAAAACTGTAAACTAATTTTAACCCAATACTACTGCTCCAGATGTGAGTCATTCAAGCGAGTCTCAAACCCCATACATTTTATATATATGAAAACTATAAGAACACATATAATGGCTGAAACTGTAATATTGTACATGATACATGGAATATACGGTCAGCTTAGAGCAAAATTTCCACTTACCACCTTTTAATGTGGCTGCTTATAATATACCTGAAGAAATATATTATCCCTAAGGACTTATACATTAAAAAGTACGTGTATGTGCTCGGTTTACACAACAGTCTATAACTTAACTATATGTTACCACACTTTTTTTACTGGATATATTTATGTGGAAAGTTAAGTGTCTTGGGGTTATGAGTCGGTTCATATGGAGTTAAAGCCACGGTAGGTGTGAATTAATTGTTCTGTACATACGTAAATTGTATGTATATGTTTATGGATTTTGAAAGCATAAGATAAAGATTATTCTGGATCTGTCTGGTGATAAACTGTTTTTTTAGTTTTCATATTATGCATGATTGACCGGTTTGATGTATCTGTAGAGGGGTGTGGACATGTGGCATATGTTGTTTACCTCTGGGAGAGACATGTGTAAAAAATATATAACAAAACAACTATCTATGAACTATATATAAATATATACTCAATTATGTGTTAATGTATGTTAAGATCTCTATAGATACACAAAACATCGTGTGGATATACTACAATCTGGAGCATGTGATATTATTAAATAAATAGCAATATTATCATTCCCAGTCAGAGATACCAAAATAGAGTATTCACAAATAAAACATTATCCTCAATGAGATAAACTAATGCGCATATATGCACTGCAACTCTAATTTACCGGTACTCCAAAATATTCAAAACAGGACCAATCAATATTAAAGTTCTCATGTTATAAGCTAGAAAGATGAATTGACATGACATGATAGATAAATATATGATATGATATTGATATGATATTATTATTTGTTTGTTTTAATGTGGCTTAATGTCCCTTTCAACTCATATTAAGGTCATACTTAGACGGTGTCTGCTTGTGACAGTGCGCACTAATGGCAACTTTATATAAGTGCTGTCTTACTGAAATATCATGCCGCAAACACATTCGCCAGGATACTTCACATGGTCACATTATCCTGACACCGAGCCAATCAGTCGTTTTCCTTCTGCAAATTTAGTTGGCCGTTAGAATTGCTAAAATGAAAACTTTACTTCTGAACTTGTTCGATAAATCTCATGAAATGAAAATTTAAAGATTCTATTTGTCTTCCTACAAAATGTATTTGTGTTCAGATAACCTTTAAAACACAATACTTACAGAAATGATATAATTGGGAATGTAGTAAGCATTCTGTAAACTAGGCAGTACCTATAACAGATGTTGAGATGTCACTATAAAGGTCTTAAAACTGTTATGTTTATGAATACTCCAGGATATATGCTGTGACTAAATATTAAACAGACAGTCTGACGGACCACACCGCCTAATGGTACTACTTCTTCAAGTAAACAAAAAGTTCTAAGGCATCAAAGGTCACTACAGACCTCTCAGTTTCACCAGAATGACCTCTGGCCAGACTGACCATCCTGTTATTTTAGTAACAATTGTTTGTGCAAGACTTGAGTGTTGTGTTGAATGAATCTTGTTTCAGTCCAAGAAAGTCTTAATGTTTGACCTTGACAGTATCTATAACAGAAATCTCAATGAACATGTGTTTTAAATAATTTATTTATTTTTCTATGATTCTATCAAAGGTATATAAAATGTACCTAAAACTAACTCTTGAACTGGTGTACATAGAAAGAAAGGGTAGGCGATAAATTAGAAAAGAAGAAACAAAAAATATCTGCATTGAAAATAAGTTCATTTCATTTCATCAATTTTATAGATAATTTTCTTCTCCATTATTCTTATTGTATTTGTGGTAAAGCTTTGATGACAACATACTCAGATTTGCATGTTTTATGGTTCAGTACATGTATACAGTAAGATCTATTTGCCTCAATACACGGCTATATATAAGCTTCATTCCGACCATCACTGATGCCATGATCACATGACGTATGTGTCTTGATTTTGTGTCATTATTATACTATAAAATCATTTACATCAACAAAAAATGAAAACAGATTAGCTGATAAAACTAAATGTAGGAAAGGGCCCAACAGTGCTTTAAAATCAGAAATAAGAGACGAACACGTTACGTCATATCCCATGATTTTTGTAATTTAATACTATGAACCTGCAAAATAAAATTGAAACTAAATATATGTAGTTTTATTGAAACTGCCTTTCAGGGTATGATCATTCACATTGATAACATTGCCAAGATGTTCTGTCCAATCTAAATACATATGTATATATGTTAACAGGTTATGTGAAATCCACCCATATAATCATTGTTGGATTCCTATCTTTTCAATGTGTGGAAGACATTTGTAACTTTTATGTTATGTTTGAATTGAATTGAACCTTGGTTCAGTACACTAGAAAATAAATAGTTCTTGTATTAATCAATTAACAGGTATTGGTACTGTGATTGACAAATCTGTCGATGAAAGAAGGAAGGAAAGATGATAAAAGTTTTGATATTCTGCAGACTCCCAGTATCCATGTTGATATATGGTAGGTTTCTGTGTGATAGACCCTCACACACACAGGGTAACATGAAGAAAACTTTTATCTAGAACCTGTTATCTTATCATTATTTATCTCATTCTACATCTGTGTTTCTTACTCATAACATCAAGTGCCAACTGTAACACTTAACAAGGTTACAGTGACATTGCCGCCTACAGGAGTGGTCATGTGTCTAAAAACTGTTACCGGTATGTCTCCCCTCAAACATTTAGGAGGAGACATTGCACAAGTGCTGTCCTCATAAGCTTTAATGTCTTCTGACCTTCACATTGTAACACCAATTAAACATAAAGAGATTTTTAATTCTTACCTTTGATAGTTCAATACAAGGATTTCTTCTAGCATTTTATCTTTCACAGTTCTAGGGTAGTTTATAAATTGACTATACTTATTGTCCTTGAAATATCTCTAATACATTTGATCCATGGCCATATCACTTGCAGAATTATATTCAACAGAAACCTGATTCTCTCTTGGAATTACAAAGACATTTAAACTATTTTGTAAAGAGTACCAGCTAGCTAAAATATACTAAATAGGGACTTCTAGAAGTACCAGCTAGCAAAAATATACTTATTTGGTGCTTCTAGGAGTACCAGCTAGCAAAAACATTCTAATTGGGGACTTCTAGGAGTATCAGTTAGTAAAAAAATACTTATTTGGTGCTTCTAGGAGTACCAGCTAGCAAAAACATTCTAATTGGGGACTTCTAGGAGTATCAGCTAGTAAAAAAATACTTATTTGGTGCTTCTAGGAGTACCAGCTAGTAAAAAAATACTTATTTGGTGCTTTTAGGAGTACCAGCTAGCAGAAACATTCTAATTGGGGACTTCTAAGAGTATCAGCTAGCAAAAACATTCTAATTGGGGACTTCTCGGAGTACCAGCTAGCAAAAACATACTAAATATCAACTTCTCGGAGTACCAGGTAGCAAAAAGATACTAAATATCAACTTCTAGGAGTATCAGCTGGCAAAAACATACTAAATAGGGACTTCTAGGAGTACCAGCTAGTAAAAACATAATAAATATCAACTTCTCAGAGTACCAGCTAGCAAAAACATACTAAATAGGGACTTCGGGGAGTACCAGCTAGCAAAAAAATACTAAATAGAGAATTCTAGGAGTATCAGATAGCAAAAACACACTAATAGGGACTTCTGGGAGTACCAGCTAGCAAAAACATACTAATGGGTGTGTTATATTAAGGGCTTATTGTCCGAACAACAGCTAAGGTCATTAATGGACGTGCCAGTTTTACTGTTGGAGGAAACCGGAGTACCCGGAGTAAACCACCGACCTACGGCAAGTTACTGGCAACTTTCTCACACTAGCACACCCGGGACGGGGATCGAACTAGGAGGTGAAAGGCTCTTATGATTACAAGTTGGCGACTTTAACCACTAGGCCACCGCGGCCCCCATACTAATGGGGACTTCTCGGAGTACCAGCTAGCAAAAACATACTGATGGGGACTTCTCGGAGTATCAGCTAGCAAAAACATACCAAATAGTGACTTCTAGGATTATTAGTTGGCAAAGACATACTAAATAGGGATTTTCAGTTGTTCTAAAGACAAACTAAGTAGGGATTTTCAGTTGTTCCAAAGACATACTAAATAGGGATTTTCAGTTGTTCTAAAGACATACTAAATAGAGATTTTCAGTTGTTCTAAAGACAAACTAAATAGGGATTTTCAGTTGTTACAGCTAGCATTCTACTAACTGATATGATTTATGCAAGTATGTTTAACAAGTGTATCAATTCAAATAGCTTAAACTTTCAACACTTGGGATTGTTCCAAGATGTTGAAAATGCAAAAACTTGAGCTGTTTATGCGGAAAGCAGGTTGTCAAGTTCAAATCCTTGACTTTCTTGTATAGGCATATACCTGTGCTCTGTAACAATTACACTCACTTGTTTCCAGTCTATTTTGAATCAAAGCAATTTCCTGAATAAACCATCAACTTCCAACTTCATTTTGCTTTGGTGCCAATAAAAAGATAGAATTTAAATTATTTTTGTCATCAGCTGCACAAAAATAGTAAGAAGCAATATTCTACTGCATTACAGTTTTAATTATCTAAGTATAATTATAACATTGATAAGTTGGGTTTAAGGGGAACATCATAATTGAATCAATTTCAAAATGATGTAATTTTAGTTATTGCTGAAACAATTCAGTAATTTAAAGCTACCTAAGTGCATTAGTTTTAATTGTGTGTGCACTTGCAGTGTTGATTGCCATTTATTAAACTTGGAAGTCTATCAGCTGTGAGACTACCCCCTAAGGTTGTGTACACTCTGTTCATTAGTACACAATTTATGAATGGAAAGTTAAAGATTTGGTATAACCTATATATAAGACAGGTGATTGTGATTTTCTCTTGATACTCTCCATCCTTGAGGCTCTTCAAAGGGGTGAAGTTAAAAGATTTTAATTTACCAACATTTTTCTGTAAGGTTTTGGAATTAAGTCTTGCATCTTTGTTGCACAGTTAATTGTTCTTGCCAAATTGCTAAAAGCTTTATACCATTGCATTAAGTAATTGTCTGTAATTTTAAGAATCATGATTATGGATGGTATACTTTATTCTGCCTACCTATTGGTTACCTTGATTAAGAAAGGTTATTAGCCACTAAATAGAGCATAAGAGCTGTAACTTATTAGCTCATGTCGTGTAAAGTGATAAGAGACAAGTGAGAAATAGGATTTTTTCTGCAATTTATCAATAGCAAGAGTGGCATTTTTTATCGCAGTATTTATTACAAATCAGGAGGTGACCAACTTCCGCAGCACAGAAGGGGTGAGAAACGTTTGGGTGGGAGTCACATTAGATCGTGACATGGCTCATGTCTTTCATTGTTGCACATGGCCAATGTGTTTCATGACACTGGAAATCGTGAAAAATGGTTTAACAGTTTTATCTCCAAGTAGATGATTTAATATAGGATGTATTACATTGTAGCATTAGATTCCTTGGAATGTTAATGATGAACTTTCTGTTTAGACTTTGGTGTATGTGTGTTGTGAAGGTCACACCAGATTGCTACTACAGAAGATTACAGTAGGGTTTTAATTGTGAACAGCTGGCATCATTCAGAGTTATCTAGCGGTTTAATAAAACCCACCTTCTAACTGATACACCAATTTTCAAGGTCACAACAAGGTCCCTTTCATGTAGGGAGTTGACCATGACTGATGGAGGAATCTCTCCAAATTTCTGCTGACATAAGTTGGAGCTGTTTGAAGTCTGCATTATTCAGGTGTGTTTGAGTTGTGGTGTTTCCTGAATGCTTTTGTACTTACCACATAAGAAACCTGACTTAGATTTTAAGTACTTTATATTTGAGAAGTTTGTTTGAGTGCTGGTTTTCCCAAATGACTTTGTGGTTAGAATGCATGTATAGTTCAACATAAAAAATAAAAAGGCAATGCAATAATAGTGACTCGGTGTATCAACCAACTTCTGTGTTAATCGTATATAACACATTGATATTGATAGTAATGATACCATGAGTACAACAGCTGACCAATAACATCTCAGTGGACTGGCGGGAATGAAAGTGGTTAAATAATGTTAATGTTGAAATTGTTATGTAAAAATTCCATTAAACCATCAAATTATGATATGGCCTAATGACAATGCTAATTTCAAATTCAAGTTGCTGGCCAACTGCCAAGACAGATCAAGTAACTTAAAGATAAAAAAAAATAAAAAAAAACCTTACCTTCTCTAATTTTAAACTCCTCTGACAATTGTTGGTGTTTATGTTTTAATTATCATTACATGTATTTGCTGATAGTGTTATTGTACAGCCCAGTTTAAAGTTGAAAATAATTTTGCTGACTGTTGATCAACATGGCACAATGTCAAGGTCCATTCACCCCTACCGAAATAAAGTACTTTGAGGTATACCTTTTTAGTACCTTTTAAGTACCTTTTTAGTACCTTTTCAGAAAGGTACTAAAAAGGTATAACTTTTTAGTACCTCCAAAAAAACTTAGAATTTGACAGTGTACCTTTTTAGTACCTTTTTTGGACTTAGAATTTGACAGTGTACCTTTTTAGTACCTTTTTTGGACTTAGAATTTGACAATGTACCTTTTTAGTACCTTT
>JAUMGZ010000535.1:0-10550 GCA_032359645.1 Pododesmus macrochisma | reverse complement strand
AACATTACACTACAATATTGTTATATTGGTAACAATACACTTAAAATATTGTTATATTGATAACAATACACTACAATATTGTTATATTGGTAACAATACACTACAATATTGTTATATTGATAACAATACACAACAATATTGTTATATTGGTAACAATACACTTAAAATATTGTTATATTGATAACATTACACTACAATATTGTTATATTGGTAACAATACACTTAAAATATTGTTATATTGATAACAATACACTACAATGGTAACAATACACTACAATATTGTTATATTGATAGCAATACACTTCAATATTGTTATGTTGGTAACAATACACTTAAAATATTGTTATATTGATAACAATACACTACAATATTGTTATATTGATTACAATACACTTAAAATATTGTTATATTGATAACAATACACTTAAAATATTGTTATATTGATAACAATACACTTAAAATATTGTCTTACTGATAACAAAACACTTAAAATATTGTCTTACTGATAACAATACACTACACTTGTCATACTTATAACAATACACTCATGATACTGTTATACACATAGCAATACACTCATTATATTGCAATACTGATGACAATCCACTTATAGTTTTGCTATACTGATAACAATACTTATACTCCTAGTAAAACATTTATAAACAGGATAAAACAAATACAGGCTTAATACTATGTCACATCTAATGAGTTCTAAATTTACAATAACCTCAATCTGTATTATGGACATATAAAATATTGGTAAAAATTTTACTGCAAATATCTGCCTAAATTTCATATAATTCTTTCATTGGCATAAGTATGGAGAATGCATGCTCATGTGTACATATATACAATGGTATAAATTAACAAACATAAGCTTATAGTCGTTGATAAACTCTTAACTTGTCTCTAATTTGGAAACATTCATTATTCAATGAGCACCTCTTCCAAACAATTGTCATCATGTGGTAAGGGGCAGGGGAAACCTAACAATCACTACAAAACTTATACACATCTAACAGTGTTATTATACCTGTAACATTGACTATCTCTAACACATGGGGTACAACAGTGATGTAATGTGTATACTGTATTCTCCTTCGATCTACATGTATATAAGTTACATCACTCAAGAGAGGTTGGTTTTATAAATTTATCCCACATGTTGGATAACACCCATCGCTGTTCCTATTGGCTGAAACTTGAAAAGAAATGACCTCTCACACAAAAGATTTACACCATCTCTGAGTAAGCACCTTAATTGGTTCATTCTTTCAACAGTTATATTTACCTATTATTTAAAGAATTCTGATTCTTGAGTTTATATCTTTAAAAATGGCAACTAAAACTACTATTCTTATTCCTTGTTTGTGCCTGAATCGAGATATCGATTTGTCTCATATGTATACGCAGACATCATTGTAAGAGTGAACTACATTGTGTATACAGTGTAAATGCTGTAAATAAATCTTAAATTTATATATTATGACATATTTCATACTATAATTCAAGATAATGAATTTGAAAACCTTAAAAATTGAAAGCAAATACTTAATATGATGACCTTTACAAATATACATGTACTTATTAAAATCTGAAACTACAATCTTATTTATATGATAACAAATTCTTAAATGAAACTTCTCTCATAAATCATGCAAATATTTTAGATTTTAATATCTATCATATTTGTCATTTAAAATATTCTCATAAATAATGTGAGCAATGAAACTATAGAAATAATTCTAGTTAAAGCATTCTGTAAATTGATGTCTGTTTTGATTATCTTCTAAGAACTATTTTACTTATTTACATACATATATACTTTAAAAGTTACACTATGATGGTACAATGTATATACATTAAAAACACACTGTTCATAATTAAATCTCTAATATTGTTTATTGCACGATTATACATTTACTTGAATTCAGTAATTTGTATTTTGAATACATATTTTACAAAAATTGGGTATGAATATGTAAAATCTATTCCCAGATTTAAAATCGCATTTAACAATAAAAATATAATTTTGAGAAAGGTGAAAGTTTAATCTCTTTTTTAAAAATCCTTTGAGTAAAGAAAGTTTGAAGATATTTGAGTTCATATCGTTAAGTTTTCAAAATCAAATCTTTTTTATTTAGAAGAGATCATGCTTGGGAAACAGACTTCTTTTGAGCTGGAAAAGCTACTACGGGTACTCGAGAAACTTAACCAAAGCACACACATAACGTAAGTTTAATGGCAGATGTTGCTTCATGGATGTTATGCTTAGTCTTTTATTAAACCAAGTTAAATGTTCATCAATTATAGCTACCAGTCACACACTAACATCAAATTATTATTAGCCAAAGCGAAATGTTGAACACTAAACTATCTCATCTAATAATTGGTCCATTTAATAGTTCAAAGATTCTTAAGCAGCGCAAAACAAAAAAACTAAACTGAATACAAATTACAATAAACTCGTTTAATTGTTTTTTTTTAAAAATATGGTTTCTAGGATGAAATCATTTTAATGTATACGTAATATTGACACAAAAACTATTTCATTTCTCATTCATATCATCAAAGTCAATGAATTCTAACAAGATATAAATCTATGTATAAACAATAATAGCTATAACAATAATATTAATTACCGGTAAGTGTTATATCACATTAGACATAGCTGGTTCAGGGGCTTGCAGCTAATTCATTTAGCCTACATAGGGTGGTGGTGATTTAACATGTACAAACATAGGTATGTTTATAGCCATATAAATGCATATACTATACATATACCTTAAGTCTTAACATATACAACAATCAATTACTTACTATACATTTAAGAATAAACGAATATAACAATCAATTACAATGTATGTAACAGCAGGAAATATTCACATGTATAATGACACCAATGGTATTATATGGCAGAGTAAAAATAAATTCTGTAAGCAACAAATAATACATTAAAACAATGAAAAAATACCTCACTTTATTAAAATATAAAACTGATTATATGAAATGATTGTACTACAGAAAGGAAAGTGACTCAAAAATTTAACATAAAAAGGGAAATAACTGTAAGGTTTGCCATTTTGGTCATTCTAAAGGTGGTGTTAGTCTTCTACTAAACCAAAAAGGTGAGTACCTACCTCTAAAAGTATCACATGAATAATTGAGCTACATGGTCAAGTTGGATTAAACACCAAGGTTTATGCATACATCTTTTAGAAAGAAAAGTGCATTGGCAAGACATTTAAATAAAAATCCAAAAATAAATCCAAAAAATGCTAACTGGTTAAAGGGAGAATATTCCATGAAAATTATACAAATTGCTCTGATAATAGCAAACTGGTAGAAGGGAAGTAACTCCAAAACTATCATTTGAATTTACTGTTGAGAGTTAATTTTATTTAAAATTAATCTGCCCAATTCAGTTATCAAAATGCAATTTCAAAATACCTTAATTATACAAATCTAAATTGAGGTATAATGCCACCTTCTCCATTTAATATAGTTATGGTGCTCACTAAAAAAAATGGGAGAGTTAGAGACAATAAATGTTTACATGCCATGACAAAACTCATTTCTGCAAACTACGTAGTTTTTTTGCCAATAAACCTTTTTGCTAATGTATTAATGAGCTTATGCAAAGTATATAATAGAAGCCATTATGGGTAAAATAATACATTTTACATAAACTTTAAAATTATAATATTTAATGACAAAATTCATGTAATCATACCCTATTTAAAAACAATATAAGCATCAAAATATCTGTCTCAAACTTCAAATTTTTTGTGATGAAAGATACTAAAGTCATAAGTTTGATAACAGTAACAAATATCCTACATTAAAATCAAAATGTAACAGCAATAACTTGAACATATCTTATTTGGGAATATTTTTATAAGTGACTAGGTATTTACATAAAAATTGTCAACAACAACAGCAACAACATCAACGACAACAATAAAATAACAGTAAAATAACAAGGCAAGATTAAAACATTACATCTACACAGATTTCACTGATGAATTTAAGATTATTAAAACATATCTTTTTAAAATGAAACAGAGATAGTAAAAGAAAATATAGTCTGAGTTTACTCCAGCACGGATACCATACAATGGAAGATAACAAGAGTTATCTTCAGGGAAACAGTTGAAGAACAAAGGCTGAACATTATGGCACATCCATACAAGTATGGCCAAGGTGTGAAAACAACTCAGATTATTTCAAACTTAAAAGTAAATATAGAAAAAAATTACACATATAAACTTAACAGCAGTATGGAAAAGGAAATAAAATTTAAAAAAAAAAAAAAACTTTTATCAAGTTGACACTCCTCTTAATACAGTGTAACACCGTTTAACATGTTACACCATTCATTCTCACTCTTGTTCTAATGCAGTTAGTTTACACAGCTAATAAAATCATTGGGATATTCAAATAAATCTACATTTTGTACTAATTTATTGCCAGAAAACCACCTTCAATACAACCATCCATTACCTTGCTGATCTGATTTAAAAAGTCAATCTCTTATATTATTGTAGTGAACTTAGTTAAAAACAACTCATTACAGCCTTAGATAGAAGTGATTCAGCTTATGTTATCCAGTTTGATGATCAATTCGCTATCAAGGGTAGATAAAAACATCTAGATTACTGAATACTACATTTATGCAGACATGTCGATGTACATGAACAAAAAGTATGGTGATTCAATTAAAAAAGAAAGATAAGGTATGATTTTAATGTCCAGGTACTTATTAGAACAAGGTTTTACATCCTAAAGGAAGGGCACTGAAGGGCTATAACAAGGTTTTATATTCTACAGAAAGGGCACTGAAAAACTCACTAGAACAAGATATATTCATGTTTCCTAACACATAACAAGAGGTTTGCATTTAAAATCCATATTGACAGGCATACATTCCTAACACACATACACAATTAACTATATATGTGGCATGGAAGACTGCTATTACCATACACACTTTCTACTTTATCTACCTATAGTCTACCCAACTAAATGAAATTGTATCTTAACATGAAGTTATTATATTTGCTGCTGCCTTAACATTACACTAATTATAGATAAACTTTAAGTATATAATTCCCTGGATCTACTTTTTGTCTATAGAGATGTGAACACATGATAAATAGAGTATTTTATTATAAGTAACTTTAATTCTAAACATAAAAAAGATTTAAATTTTTTTCCCCTTCAAATCCAGTTTAAAGTTTACTTGTTTCTATTAATTTCAACTCAGCTCAATCTGCTTTCAGGTTTCATTTTGATAATTGTTTCTGTGCATCTATAAATATATCAGGGTACCTGAAACTTTTTTATTATTTATTACTCACAGAGATTCTTATATCATCAATCTTTCATAAATTGGAATTTTATTTAGAACATCATTTAAACATTTTAAGTTTTGAACACTTAAGTTTACAAAAGCTGTAGAGAGAGACAGACAGATTTACAGACAAAGGATCAAGAGACAAAAAGAGAAAGAATAAGAAAAGGTGAGAAAATAAGAGAAAAACTTTAAGAGAGAAAGAAAACAAGCAGAGGAAAGAGAAGAGATAAGAATATAAACAGAAAGAGAGGCACTGCATATGCTTTCCATACAAGTCACAAAGCTTAAACTGTTTAAAGAATATTTGGGTATAAATTTGTGAAAAACTATTTATTTTTGACAGTTTTTTCACCATTAAGGATAACACATACCGGTATAACAATCAATCTTTATGGTAGAATTGAGAATTTAGTTTATACACTCCCCCTGTCATAAATTAAACAAAACTATTTTTGTCATCGAATGGCTGAAGGCTAACAATTATTATATAAAGTACAATGTATATCAATGGTTCTTTAATCGTAAAACTATTCAATGCCTGAAAATCGAAAATCTAAGATAGAATCAGTTGCATTACAAACTGTGCCAAACTTGGTAAAGTATAGTGAAATTGGTGTTAAAAATAATTTATTGGCTAAAATACACAGTAGTAATCAGCAGTATGCATGTTTGATAAAAATAACATTATGAAAAGAAACAATCATTAAAAAAATAACTTGTTAAAAACACGGTCATTAAGAATACTCTGCTAAATAAAACACTCATAAAGAACTTGTTGATACTTAGTCATGTCATGATTAACTGATACACTTTCAAAGATACAATACTCAATACACAGTCTGGTAGTGTGGTACAAAATGTATGTAAGCATTCATTTTATGAACATATAAGTACCTCAACTTTAAGCTGCATAACTTTAAAACTTTACAATAGCAATCTAGTATCACAATATTATAACTAAAACTATATCAACTAGACATCACACACATTTTCATGATAACATGATATACATATGGCACATATACTCTGGTCTGATAACACGGCACACTATAATTAATCTTTCTTACTTAATAACGTAGGCAGTTTAACAACAGCTGTACAGTGAATAATGTCATCCTTTTATATACAAATAAACACAAAACATAAATTGGTATCTATTTAGAGCTATTGTTGTTTACTGAAGACTAACTGGTATATATTAATTAAGAATGCCAGCATACTATGTTCTCTTGATTAAATTGTTCCAAGCTTTCTTTGTAGTTGTTGGCTGGTTCTTCCTCTCTCCTATATACCCTCTATTGTATTTGAGCACTAGTGACATCTAAAAAAAGATTAAACAAAATTTATCATCATCATTCCATGCCTAAATACTAGTACATGTATACATCTCAAGATAACTGGATCCCTTGGCTAACTCACAAAAATATTGCATCATATAGATATATTGCTATGTCAATGGTGTAAAGCAGGGTAAGGTCTTTGATACTAATGCACTAACAAATGTCAACTATTAACATTTTACAATCAAGATTTTATAGTTTTGCACTTAACATTATATAGGGATTTTTCCCTAAACACACAATTCTTTACTTCCTAAATTTTTTACATCTTCTAAAGCTTAAGTTTATGTACATGCACTTTTTATAATGTGACTAGTGACATATATCAATTAGTAATATGAATATATTTATATGATAATTAACTCTACATTCCAAACACTATGCAAACTTTGACACAGTACATTCTTTATTAAACATATATTTACTTGACTGTACACATATGAATTATATTTACATACTTACATAAAATATAACCATTAAACAACACTATATTTATTTAGTGCTATGATATTGTTTCGCTGCCATCTAAGCTTTCTGCCTTGATGAGTCCGGATGAACGTGCAGCTTCCTTAATCTGTAAATATTTCAACATATTGTCAATAATGGCAGTATTACATACATATATTGCTGATGGTATATAGATGATCACAAAAAGTTAGCTTCTACATATCATTTTAATATACCTCAATTTCTAAACTTCAAGACAGTAAAATATGTTTGTAACATTTGCACATCAGAAAGGAGCAAAGATAAGTCAAAATTCAAGCTTGGTAACATTCAAATGTATACAAATAGCGTTATTAATGATTTTGAAAAAAAAACAAACAAAAAACCAATTTAACATTTGAAATGAAGGATGATTACACTGATGGACAAATAAAACACTTAAAGTCAGTGAATATACTTTCATAATGGGGACATAACAACTTGATCTAAAGCAATAACAAATATTAATAAACTCCCATTTAGATTTCAGGGGAAACTTACTGAAGTACATGTACTTCTAAAATGAAAATTCAAAAATATAATTTGCAATTAACTGAAAAGTTCTACCTGTTTCATGTAGTCATTACATTCTTTTTTAGCTTGTGACAGTAAGGCAGCTTGACCCTTTAGAACACGGATATTCCATGCAAAATTCTCTAGAGCCTGAAAATATAAACAGATTTCTCTCAATCAAAACAAAATAAGGGAACAATGAACTCATTTATAACAAAGTACAATGTATCAAATAAAGATGTAAAATCATTTTGTATGATATAGAGATGTTCTAAAAGTACGTAGTGACTTAAATAACCATCACTGGTATTATAAAACTAAGAAACCTCACTATGTGTAGGTATAATCTCCAGAAATGAAAATGTTAACTGAAGGATGGATAGATGGATGGATAAAGGGATTACTTAAGGCCACCAAACAATTTAATTCAGTTCAGTGTGCTAACATTTATCTTCAAATATCTCTCTTCCAATATAACTCTCCCTAAAAAGTACAATCACTATATTGATTGCTGACATCTCACCTTGGACAGTTTTTTCCCTTTAAGTCCTGCCTGTACACATACATTTTCTAAATCTTCATACCACTTTTCCAACCCTGCATTTTGGCACTGTAACAGCTGTGAAAAAGAAGATTACTAAGAAACTAGTGTCAGAACTACAACTTATCTTATACAGCAATATAGTTTCAACATCTCTTCTAACTTTGAGCATCATGCAATATAAGTTCTGAATTGCATAATTACAATTTTAGCAAAACAATTGTCCAAGTAGTGCTTAAACTCTATAACAGCCTTACATAAGGTATTAAGACTATCCACTAGTTATCATATACTGAAGCAGTAATATTATCAGTTATATAGGTTTTAGGCTGGTTATATGGGCTTATATAACCTGCCAAAAACCTATACAACAAATTTGTCAAATAGCAAATCCTTCTTTATATACAAGTACATTAGGATTCAAATTCAAAGAAGCAGTCAATTCCAATAGGAGCTGCATTATGACACCATTTGTTTTCAAAATTTATGGACGTCACAATCAGGAGCTGCATTATGAGGACATTTTTTGCACTTAAATTTTTTTAACCTGAGGCTGGTCATACAGGAATTTATGACAGGCCAACCGACCAATCAAATGCCAACAATTTTATTTGCAGTGTGACAAAAAGATTTATCCACAGACTACTGGCGAGTTCTTGTACAATTTTCTGTATTTACCTTGTCATGCACTGTGTCTGCATTCTCAAATAGTCGTTTACACTCAGCTATAAACTGTAAAACAAAAGATGTAATAGAAAGAACAAACCTTAACTACTTCTAAAAGCAAATCAACAATAGATGTTCCACAGCACTGAAAGTGTTATCAGTCACCAACTACAGATTATACCACGATGGCAAAGTAGTCTAGCTTAAAACAGGTTAACTTCAACATTATCATCAATAGAGGCTTTGCATGGTCACCCAAAACTGGCAATATAAAGGGCTACTGGCCAAATTTACCTGTATGGCGGGTAACTGACGACCGTTGACTATATAATCTTACTTAATTTTGTCATATTCACACAGTCCCTACAGATTTATACAAATAAAATACTTTTTCTTTAACATCATTGTAAAGCATGATTTTAATTCTTTCAAAATATATTAATTTCATGAAATTCTGTGCATGCATAACAGATTAATCACACATTTTCTACACCCTGTTTTCCACTATATAATATGATTACAGCATCTAGCCTTGCCCTCCAACATGGCGGACCGATGACGTCACATGCAATGCCTCTATAGAATGGGGTTAACCGTATTATCAAATGGATGTGTTCACGTAAGGGGGCGTCCTCTTAAGGGGTCAAAGCTCTATAAAATATGCTTTTAATGAACGTTTATATAAATCTGACTGACATATAAAAAAAAAATGCATCAATTGATGTAAAGACAATTCAAAGACATTTCTGTTGTGTTGTACAATCATTTCTCTTATAGATGTAAAGTAGTAAATACGAAAAACAAAGACGAAATTCTATTTAAAAAAAACTAGAAGCGAAACTAGGTGCTCGCGATAAGGTGAGCGTTTCCTGCTACAGATGTGTCATTCAAGTGAATGGCAACCTTTCCACTGTTAATAAAAGAACCATATGTCACAATTAGACGAAAGAGCAAGGGAGAAAAACCATTAACTGGATAGGAATTGGGCAGCAACATTATCATGAAAGCAAAGCGGTAAACATTGTGCGACAAAGAGAAACCAACCCCACCCCTTAGTCGGTCAGCATAGATACATGTAACTACTAACTAGTCTTGGGGATTGTTGTGACGTCAATTTTTGTCGTTTTATTCTGGTGCTGAATTGTTTGATGAGGCTTTTGTTGATTCCACTCATAGTATATAGTTTCCTTGCGGACTGTTCTTTAAAATATCGAAGGGCTTTGTAACGCTTTCTCTCACTATACCAATGGCGGAAATGTATAAACGCGATTACAGCAGGCAATCTTATCGAATTCCTCTTGGTCATCAAAATCATGAATGGACCTCGTTATCATCTTCGTTTATTTCTGTTTGAGATTTAAAGTCCTCGTCATCCAAATCATCATCGTCCTTGTAAATGTAATGATCGTTCTTCAGTCATGTCTATTACCAAAGGGTTAATGTCCCCTTCATAAATACCATATGCGAGCCAAAGTTATTTCATCCCTCCTGATCGCATGCTGTTAAACCTCCGACTATTTGTCAGCATTGATACCTGATCTAACCTGATAAGAGATTTTATGTCATCCTTTATGAATGTGGAATAATTCCTGCCATCAAAACTTTTAATATTAGTCCAGAACATTTCTTCTAGGTTGAGCTCGCAGTA
>JAUMGZ010000524.1:0-10550 GCA_032359645.1 Pododesmus macrochisma | reverse complement strand
GTTATTAACTTAATAGTTCAAGAAAGACAACTCTTGTTATGTTATAAAACGTTTTAATGACTTTGATCATGCATGGCAATCGCCATTAATTGCATATTTGCATAAAGATTCAATCTTGATTTTTATGGAAAATTAGCAGTCTATCAACTTAAAACAGGTTTGAATATAATGAATATTTCTTATATTTGTGTCACTACATTTTGTTGTTGAAAAATAAAGGTTTCTTTGCGGCAACAAAACTTTCAAAACAAAGGAAGGCACGTGTCAACAATTTTTATCCGATTATCATTACGCCCATATCCTTGAGCCAACCAATGAAATTGTGTAGGGTGACTCGTGTGCAAATAAAACGGGTAGATTGACAACCGTGACCCCTGACATCACACAACACGCTTCATTTGCTACAACAGGTGTGGTAATCGATGTCTCTTCATCCGTCATGGGTAGGTGCACACATGATAGGATTTAGTAGCACTTGCCAATATTACCAGGGGTGTTTCATGCCGGCACTGACGATGCTTACAAAATAACAGGGCGACTCAAACTTCTTTTTTGACGCGTGTTGACAGTCGTGTGTATACAACCGGTAACATTGCCCTTACCTTATCGAGCATGTACCGGAAGCGTGATCACTATCGACCTTCATATCTTGGCTTCAGGTTGCAATACACTGAATCAGGGATTTTAAATTTTTACCTGGTTAATGTAAAATATCGGTAGATTTGGCCTTTTTTCATTTCCCGGTCGGTAGACCGGTAGAAGGACCCAAATATCGGTAGACTACCGCGAAAATCTGGAAAAGTTGGCAAGTATGCTAATATTAGGTCGAAAACCCATTACACGTGGATACATTATCGCTTTCAAATTTGGTACCTCAAATTGTAGGGCTGCTTGATTTTGAGCAAGCCCCTTGATTTTATTTGCAAGGATTCCCCTGTGGTGTCCCATGTGAAAAAAGTTAGTGTTGATCTCTTATTTTGTAGATAGGGGAACCTGGTACCTGGACAAAATCTCCACCCGAACAATTTACAAACTTTTAAAAACAAATAGATATACATCTACTGAACTTTGCAAGTCTATGGTGTCACACACTTATTTTTACTATGGTAGAATATTAGTCCTGTACATACCGCTCCGGGATATTCATCCCTCCACTGTGGAGGGATGAATATCCCGGAGCGGTATGTACAGGACTAGTAGAATATATGCTTAGAGAGAGGGAAGTAAGGTTCTGAAAACTCATGAAGTCTTTGAGACTTTGAGTCGGTATTCGGTGTAAGTTAGGTAGAAAATATAACGACGTTTCAACAGACACTCTGACAGTGACACGGCTCATTTACATATCGTCATTATCGTCGTAATCGAGTCTGCCGATCGCGAGCGTGACGTTGAAACTCATCATGTTTTTTGCGTCTAAACATGGAAAATCGGGGACTGAGTAACAGAAAAAATGTGCCCGACAATATACTGTTCTGTTTCTTATCTAACACCGATCAATAAGTATCTCTTTAGTTTATGTATACCTGTATTAATACCTCTCCTACTTTTCGTGGGGAAATCACTCGCTGAACTCATTCCAGCGGCCGCCATTTTTCTTTAAACGAGAACTTGTCTATTAAATTATAAAAAGTTCACGAAAATAGAGTATTACGGTAATAACATTTAGTTATTCACTGAAAGACAGATCGTGACTACATAATAGGTTTATATAAGAACACATAAGATAATATAACTATCCGATTTAGTGACACGAGACTTACGCGAGAATTCACAATGAAAACAGCAGTTGCTGAGGACGCAAATGGAAGTGATGTGCAAGGTTTGGACACTACTTAAGAATTTTCATTTAATTCAGATCCTCCAATTACAAAATGAAATAAGTACAGATTGATTCAGCCACTACTTTATCACATCAGCATGTAGTATGATTTCAGAATGTGAATATAACAGATAATGACCGAAATTTTGCCTTGAGGAATATGTGTTACCTATTTTCACGGATGTATTTTGCGTGTATTGTTACATGTATCTCACTTGTAATTAGGTCGCTGTAAGTCATTGACTTGTCCAATATGTCAAACATTTGTTTGTTTTATTGGGGTTTAACATCCCTGCCAAATTTTTTATTTGCTAACATTTAATTTATATAAGACTTCCCCTCGCATCTTAATCTCGGATTTTTTTCAAGAAGAACCCTAATTCCTTGTGCGACATGATCACAAAATGGTTTTAGTTTCTGTTTGTTCTGGATGTGTTATTTTAGGCATGCGTATGTCAGGTTACTTCTGCACTCGACAACAATGATGGGATATCATATGCTTCATGAACTTCGGCAAATAAACAAGAATGATCAATGATTAACTATTGTTGCTCGACAATCATTTTATGAGGAAAGGAAAACAACGCATTTATAAAATATTGAAGTATGTATTTTGCAGAAAAATGGGAATTTTAGGGGGGAAATGGGGGAATTTTAGTACCCTTTTCTTGAGGGGAAAGTGCTTTTAAACAGCAGAAAAATTAACCTAGATTGGTCCCTGAATCAATATTAATGCAAATGTCATTGTAATGGTTTTTTGCAAATATGAATAGAGTACATTCTAGAACTTGTCCAAAAATCTCCTTAAAAGAACTGAATGGATTCTAATGAGACCTCAAACAACCTTTAGGTTATGCAATCTGAAATTGACCACCTGTGAATACAGTTTTGATGTTTTTGCAAATTTTAATGAATACTGGAACTTGTCCAGACATTGACTTTTAACTAAAGTTACTCTCTTTTGATTTGTGTCAGGTGTTTTTTCCACTTAGCTTATAAATTTCTTTGGGCTTTTTTTGTCAGGGTTTTTATGAAAACTACGTACTGAAGTGGTAAAAACTTTAGCGATATATAAAGGTAGTGTTTGACCAGATATGGATGATTGAGATACAATTTAATACATGTTTTCAGTTTTTATAGTTACATCAGTGCATTGTTAGCAATTTAATTGAATATGCTTTCCTTAAATTAGGTTGAAATCGAAATAAATGTCTAAGTGCTTGAATGATTCTTTTTTGTCAGTTTAATTTGTAAGGATTTATATCATGTATATACATGTACTGTAAGCCTGCATTATCTAATTCATAACAAAAGCTATAAACAAAATTTATTTAAAAGTCCTAGAATTAAGATATAAAAAAGAGAAACTTTGGACTCCAACATCAACAGATCTTGTTAAAATCAATTGCAATTAGTGTTCTGAATACAAGGGTCAGTTTTGATCTTTTTTCATTTTTGAGTGAGGTTCTCTACTAGAACTACCAACAGACTATTTGAGAGATGTTGAGCATTTTGGTGTGATGCTGTTAACGATGTCAGTGCCGAGATAATTTTTCATGATAAAATGTGAGAACTCTCTGCCAAATTTTCCTAAACTTCATTTATTCCATATATGAATGTTTATCTTGTAGGATGATTGACTGATCTAACTCCAGAATAAGTCATGGCCAGGGTCAAGTATGCATGTGACATGGACAAGTCTGTCCTTCTGAACAACTTTGAGTCCAGAGGATGGATACCAGTTGGTCCAGATGATGATTGGAATTTCTATTGGTAGGTACAGTATAATAATATAATTACATTAATATTGGTAGATAATGAGGTAACAAAAAAATGCATGAGTTTAGGGTTTCATCCCCTCAAAAAGTAGGGTAGGTAATTATATAATTATTAGGGTTTTTAGATATGAATTATTCGTTATTTTCATTGTTTGTTTATATGAATAAAAGAAGAGTTTGTTTTTTTGTTTGTTCATTTGATGTTTTTTTAATCTATTTATATTCCTAGTTGGTTGCCAAGCTGTAGCTTATAGTTATAAAAAACAAGAAGAAATAGGATCAATAGGATGTATTAAATGTTGCAGAAGTTCTTTCCGATTTTTACTCATTTTTTCTTCAGCACTCATGATCAAAAAATTAGGTTAGGCAGGAAAAAAAGGATCAGTCGGGAAACCCTAAACACATATATATATTTTTTTGGCCTGAGGTTTTTAAATATCTTGACTGTCTCATGTAGGTATAAGCATGACTCTGATACAATGTTGTGTATAATTGATGACTTTGATTCCCTGTACATGGTAAGCTTTGATGATACTATGATAACACTAAATACACTAAGCAATGGACCAGAGGTGTATATTTATCTTCTGATGTATAATTGTTTCCTGGTAGTAATGTTTCATCAGTTTGTTTCTGACACTGATAATTTCTTTATGTTTACAGGGCAGGCGTACAAAGTGTGAGGAACATATTCAGTGTCGATACAGGCTACAGATTGGCTGATGACCAGTAAGCTTAAGAATTTCTATATGATCATTACTATGGGTGTAACAATTCACCGCGGTGCAGTTAAATCACGATCTTTCTTATAATGATTGGTCCATCGCATTCCCTAGAGCCAATCAGCGACAAGGATATATATATCTTAATGCGCATATGCACAAAATACAAGTATGGCGGAGAATCAATCTCCCTTCGTCGTTAAAATAAAGTAGAAAACATTTTGGGTTAAGTTCAGTTGAAGGAGTAGCGGATAAAACAATACTCAAAATTTGTTTCGCTGAATTATCATGCCAAACAGGTCAAACAACTAACATAACAAGTTAAAGGGGTAACATGACATTGTTACGAAGGAATAATCAGACTATAAGAGGTCCGATGAGAACACAAATTACATCAAACTAGTTCAACTAAAAATGGTAAAATGGTAGGCATGGACATTTTTCCACAGCTGGTCATATGAGCTTGGCAAACTCATAATGCTTTTTGCTATGTATGTTTTATCATATTCCTTATACGAGTTTTCTGTTTTGAAATAAATTATTTTCTTCTTTGCTCTCTATTGCTAATTAGTAGTCCTTCAATCATTAAAACCATTTTCAAAAATGATTTCAACAACCAAATATGCTACAATCCCAAAATGGTTATATAAAGCTGATAAATGTGTGCTTAAGTAAAGAAGTAAATTTGTAATTTATCAAACATTTTAAGTAAAATATGTACAGCTCTAATCATTACCATTATGATGGGGAAGTCTGCTAGTTTCTTAATTCCTATATACATGTATACAAGGAGATACGATCTATCATCATCCCATAAGCTGGTAAAATTCACCAATGTTTGTATGTATATTTTCCTTTTTAGTTCTTCTTTTTAATATCATGGTGAGCTATATAGGCATTGCTCACTGTCTATAAGCAGACTTTAAATATTTTCAACATCTCCAAAAGTTCCATCTCTATTATGATCAAACCTTGTATGTAATCACTGAGACATGGGGATTCAGAATTTTTTCATTTATGGGGCTAGTCACCCAGGGACCACACTTAGGGGTCAAAGTTATACATATATAGGGTAACATTACTGAATACATTAAACAAAATCTTTTTGTCATGATTGAATAATGTTACAGCAAAGATATTTCCCAGTTAACACTCATAAATAAACAGATTTTCTCCCACACTTCACCAGTGTACCCTCTATAAATCTGTCTTTATCCTAGCCTGCACCAATGTATCCTCCATAAATCTGTCTTTATCCTAGCCTGCACCAGTGTATCCTCTATAAATCTGTTTTTATCCTAGCCTGCACCAGTGTATCCTCTATAAATCTGTCTTTATCCTAGCCTGCACCAGTGTATCCTCTATAAATCTGTCTTTATCCTAGCCTGCACTGGTGTATCCTCTATAAATCTGTCTTTATCCTAGCCTGCACCAGTGTATCCTCCATAAATCTGTCTTTATCCTAGCCTGCACCAGTGTATCCTCTATAAATCTGTCTTTATCCTAGCCTGCACGTTAAGTCATTTGGCATTTTACAATGGAATTTTGTCACTTATTCTAAATAGATAAACATTTAAAGAGCCATAAATTAAAGTGAACTATGATTTGGATTTGTGTTTTGATTTGTTTTCGCTATGATAAAGAAGTTGGATTTGGGAGAAAATTTAGATATTTTTTCTGTGACCAGGAGTGATATATTTTTTGATTCTTCTATAGCATGACATGTCATATGTTGATCCTCTTTCAAAATTGTGTCACTTAGGGTATGCCCCAGCGTCATTGATTTGGCCATCATCCCAGTGATCAAATAATGAAGTTTCAATATTCATATGAGCATATCTTGCTTGCTTTATTGAGATTTAGCGTCCCTTTAACTCATGTATAGGTCATATCGAGATGGTGTCTGCTTGTGACAGTGTGCACTTTAGGTGACTTTATAGTGCTGTTTCACTGAAATATCACTTCGCAGACACATTGACAAGATACTTCACTCGATCACATTATACTGACACTGAGCCAACCAGTCCTTCTTCTACCCATTAACGCTGCACGTTAAGCAGGGAGCAAGAAGAGTGCCTGATTTTAACGTCTTTGGGATATGGCGCCATCAGGATTCAAACCTGCGACCGCGGATTCTCCTCACCAGTGTACCGACACGAGGCGAACAGCGCTAAAACCACTCGGCCACTGCGCCGGTATGAGCACATCTAGCACATTTGAACCATGTTATACTCATTGAGAGTCAGTACCTTGTAACATAAACTGCATCATGATATTATTTTTGTAGGCCTGTACGTCCGACCTTTAATTAGCACAAGTTGTAGTTAATCATATTTCATACTGTTGACATAATGCTGTGTATACATTGTATGCATTGTATAATTAATAAAGTTATATAGCCTCAGGATCTGAATAGTTTAAAACCCTGTAAATGGCAGGACATCAAGTCATTGAAATATATTTTGAGTAATATTAATTTATCCATTTGATTAATATTACAGTTATATATAGCTGATGTCTGATTCAGTTTTCTTTTTGTTATTAAATATTTAAACCATATATATACATGTATATCTTTGATTATTTTTGGTCGAATAGAATTTGTTTAATTTGTATTAAAGATCACTTTTTTTACATGCAACAATATAAAATAAGTTTAGTTTTATTGAATACATGTATTTGACATGGTAATTTTACATGCAGTGTAGTTACTTAATATTTAATTAATACACTAATTACATGCTTTTATGTACAAGAATTTTACAATTTAAAGATAAAAATTCATTATTTATCCAAGAAATAAAATTTATGTACATGATTTAATTATATAATTGAA
Source organism: Pododesmus macrochisma (assembly GCA_032359645.1). Taxonomy (NCBI): domain Eukaryota; kingdom Metazoa; phylum Mollusca; class Bivalvia; order Pectinida; family Anomiidae; genus Pododesmus; species Pododesmus macrochisma. The sequence goes on along the minus strand of JAUMGZ010000524.1, from coordinate 3,395 downwards.
TAAAACATACATGAATGCCACAAACTTGAGTGAAAAAAAAATTTGGTGCAACAAAATTATTAAAAATATATGGACTATAATATTTTCAAAGCAACTAAGGAAAATAAGTTTACCTGCCATATTGCTACACGTCTTTAATAGTGTTGCATATGTATCCCTGGTCTTGTTTTCATTTAAGTCCAATACTTCCTGGTGTTGGAAAATAAGAGTCAAATTCTACTGTAGCCTTAGGCTGAATGGTATAAAGATATGCAAGGTCACTTACTGGTAAAGATTAAGCTGTATAATTCATGCTTGTATTGAATAAAGATTATTTAATGTCATGACTTTATCATGCAGAAAATGTTGCTGATACTGAACCAATGTACCGTAGAGTACCAGTAGTTGTTCTTACATGTACCTGTACACAGTTTTAACGTTTAATTAATAATACATTAAAACAGACTTAGTACTCTTGTAAGATGGTTAGACCAGAGTCTAGTATTGATTATTTGATAAGATTACTTTGTTATGAGAGTGTATTACACAGATAGAGAGATGAATTACATGTATCAATACTTACCTGTGACAGTCATCCTATCTAATGTATTACCTATATGCATGTTAGTTAAGAATTACATGTATATTGATCATATCATGTTGATGAATTGATTGTAATTAAAAGCTTACAAAATAGGAAATTGAATCAGCATATTTATTATTGATTCAAATGTGTTGTTTTTGGAGATCAGATGTACATCTGCCAATAATGTTTTTAAAACCTTTTGTAGATCTAAACATAGCACTATTGTATCATTATTAACTCTTTTCTTTAATAGGATAATCAATCACTTTCCTAATCATGTTGAGTTGACAAGAAAGGATCTGATGGTGAAAAATATTAAAAGATACCGAAAAGATCTAGATCGTGACAACAGTCCAGTAGCAGAAAAAGATGAAAATGGCAGATTTATTCATCTTGGTAATGGCTTAAAAGAGTACTAGTGCAAAGCAATTTTTTATTTCTTTAAAATGGTTTTGAAACAGTCAATAACAATTTGATGTTTTAAAATTCCCAAAACTACTATCAATAAGAACAGATTATGCTGTTTTATTAGTCAATCAAACATCACATCTGACCCATATTAACATCACTTGCTTTTCAGTTATTTTTGTCCCCACAACCTATAATCAGGGATTATTGCTCTGGTGCTGTCCATCTGTCTGTCTTCAGATAAGTTAGTTTCTGCACTACAATGACTTTATTTTAGTTTTATTGATTGGAATTAATTAAAATTTGGTATGTCATTTTCTATCAGTAAAGGAAGAACCTTATTATACCCTGCAACAAAGTTTAGGTAGGCAGTTATTGGAATCAACCTGTCTGGCCATTTGTTCGGGAACATTATATCCATCATATCAGCTATTCATTACATGTACTACATGTATACAGATTTTCTCTTTTTACAACTTAGATCATTGTGATAGATAGTTGTGCCTGTTTGCATAGAGTTATTAACTTTGCCATATTGGAAGTTGATTTATTGACGGTTTCTGTGTACGTTAATGCCTTTTGAAAGAAACATTGAATTTCATTCTGTATACCTTTCAGCATGGGGGTAACCAGATATTTCCTTGAAATAGTCAAAAAATAATAATAATAATAGATAAATAGTATAATGAATGATGAACATTATTCTTATTAGTCTTTTAAAAAAAACTGTAGTTCTCAATATCCTTTTAAAATCATTTTTAACATATCACTCACCATTCTCTTTATTTATTATAACTGAATTCAAGCTGAAAACCTTGCTGGATATAAAAGAAATATAACAAAATAAAGAGATAAACGGATAAAAAAGTGCTTTCTTCAATTCCAGATTTTATTCCTCAAACTTTCATGCTGCCAGCTGATTACAATCTATTTGTGGAAGAATTCAGAAAAAATCCAAATACTACGTGGATAATGAAGCCATGTGGAAAAGGTTCTAACATTTATATTACATTGCTGATGTTAAATATGATTCTGTCTATACTGTATTTAAATTTGGTTGTTTTTTCTTTGTACAGTGTTCAATGTTATAAATATTATACATCTTAAAACTTTCTTTTCCTATATATAAATGTCAAAATGACATTTTTTGACCTGAAAACATTTCGTTTTATGATATATAAAAGTTTGAATTGAATATAATTCATAATCATTATAAATCTATATCTAAATGAATCATTCTGATATATACATAAGTTATTGGTCTTTTTAAATGAATAAAGTTTTTGTTTATATATACTGGTGCATGTAGTACCAACACAATGTGAGCCTTTTGTGCTGTACAAACTTTTAATTCTTGTTATGTTTTTTATGTGTTGTGAAGAATTTTTGAATCTGCATTGTCAAATATCATCTTAATGTGTTATATTAAAGTAAATTGATGAAAAGTATTCTTAGCACATGTATGTGAATCAAATATACAATTGGAAGTTATCATATAACTGTTTTAGTGTTGCCCTTAACTTATCACTAAAAGTATCATGTTTCTATATTACAGCTAGAGGCATTGGTATTTTTCTAGTTAATAAATTATCTCAATTAAAGAAGTGGTCTAGGGACAGTAAAACAAGCAAGTAAGTATAGTAAGAAATTAAGCTGTAAAGTATTCTGTGTCTATCAGCTGTCACAGTGAACTAGACAAAATCAATGCAATATGTAAATAATCTTTATGGATCGACTTCATCAGAAAAGATGACCATAAAAGAAGACAATAGACTAGATTGGATTAGAAGTTACAACTTTTCTTTCTGTAATATCACTGCTACTAGGTTAATAGATTATCATAATTATTAGTCTGAGTAACTTATATGTTAATACACAAAATGTACTCTCTGATGTATGGTGATGTCAAGAAAGTCTCATGATGTCACTATACAAACTGATGTTTTAAAGAATTTCTCAATTTATTAGATGTAAAATATTCTTAGAGCCATGGTACAAAGCATTCTTTAAGTAAGTGTCATTTAGATATTGTACTTGTCTCAAATAACATGTACATAAACATACTTATGTGTAACTCCAGTATATATGTAAACCTATATATGTATTGTTTCTTTTTAGTTTTACTCCACCAACATCTAAAGACACATATGTAATTTCAAAGTATATAGACAACCCCTTATTAATTGGTGGAAAGAAGTTTGATTTAAGATTGTATGTCTTGGTAACGTCTTTTAGACCCCTGAAATGTTATATGTGAGTATATGAATACACTTAACACAAATAATTACTTATAAATGTTATTGTGGAAGATGTCTCCAGTCCTGCAACATAAATAATTACTTATAAATAATAATAATAATAATAATAATAATAATAAATTGTTTTATTTCTGTGTCGCACATTTTACACAAAACATCACATA
>JAUMGZ010000513.1:0-10550 GCA_032359645.1 Pododesmus macrochisma | reverse complement strand
GCAGACTCTACTCTTTTACGATGTTCACCAAAAGTCTTAGAGAAGATGAAAATGCCATCTAAGAAAATCAGGCAATCTCTTAGATGCATTCCGCCTGTGCATTTTTCCACTAGTCTCTGAAATGTAGCAGGTGCGTTTGTCAACCCGAACCCCATACGGTTACGTTCGTAAAAATCCAAGATTGCCTACCGAGAACGTTGTCTTGTCTGCTTCCTCGACCTCAACTTTTCAGTGGCCAAAGTTACATTTTGATCACAGATGAATACGGTTTATCCATACAAATCGACACCAGGAATGGTGAAGTGCCAAAACACTGTACCGTCAGCTAAGCTATCATTTTGACGAAATTGCTCAGACCTGTTCTTTACCCTTCTAACTTGAAACTCCCTTCGTCACAAAGCATGGACCAGTATTAATTTGAACAGATCACAAAAGACAACCATTATTACTCTAGTCTGTTGCAAAATACAGGTGTCACTGTCAAGAAGGGGAATACCAAATATTAATCAAATTGCCGGGAACCAAACCCTTTATCGGGATACAAGAAACATCATTGTCCAGGGAAAACCTTGCAACCACATAAATGTAATCATGGTTCTACACATTTAGTCCGTTCTACTCATAATGGGGACATTTTAAAGGAATATTTACTTTCAAAAAACATTGAATACCAAAAATGGTCGGAATAACAAATCTTACTACACTTGACTTATAATGGCAGATTGAGTGGATTTGGATTTCTGAAATAATGCTTGACATCACGATTCAAATCATTCGACGTTATATGTTATAAGATTGATATAATAGTTGTCTGGTTCACGAATTTCAATTCTGATTTAAGGATTTTCATATAAATCTCCTGTACTATGATGTGTATGGCTCCGACATGATTCCATACGTTATCAATCTAAGGACAAGTACTTATTAAACTCTTATTCAATGAATAAAAGACAAGACAGCTTGTGTCATATAATTGTGCACCAATAACATGTGAGAGACAACTGATCGCTGACGTCCAACACTGTGAATTCTCCTGTAATTGTCCTGAATCCCGTCAGCCTGTAATATTGACTTCCCTTGATCTGTTTATCTTTGTTTTATGTCGTGTTCATATCTTCTACAGTTTTAGTGCCAAAACCTAAGACGCCGTGAGAATTATTCATACACTTAATATGTCAATTAGACTTGCTGGTATTGGCATGTTACTATAGTTACTATAAAAGGACATGTAATGTATATTTTTGATTTGGAAAGACTTTTTGTCAATCCCATATTTATTTGTTTTACAAAATATTTTACGTTAACTTTTAAAGCATAGAAACTTCACTGCAGACTTTGCTGAATTTCTCATCATTACTCAATGTCACTATCTGTTTCCTTCATGTCCTTCTCGAATACCTTTGGAAACCTGTTGTTCGTTGTCGTTTTTCTTGGTCACCAGTTCCTGTTTCACGTATCAATCTTGGCAAGACGTTTGAGGTTAATCACAAGCATCTAAATTCGGAAGGATTAAATCACGGCGGATCTAGAGCGCCTATATTTACCATCACTTATGTAACCATCAACATGAAGTTGACCTATAAGAGGTAACGTTTCGTGAGGCTAAACTAACCAATTCTTAGATTTCCATGTGTGATTTAGATTTTGACCTGTCAAAACACTCTCCTCGGCAAATATGTATCTATTTTTAACATTAAAACTGACATATTACAGACTAATGATAAAGTTTTTCTTGATGAAATGTTTTCAATCAATAATCTTTCCAAATGAGTTAAACCATACAATTTCACTCTTGAGATGATTTATGGTTCAGGGCCGTGATATTTGAATATCACTATGGCTTTTATCCTTAATTTCAGATGTAAACATTATTTAATATCGACTCGGGAATCGCTCACATTTAAATCTGTCTGTCATGATCATGATCATATATTAAAAACTGAAGCACTAGTGTAATGTATTGACATACTAAATGTTCATTTCCTTATCAAATAAACACACATTTCGAGCAATTATTCGATTAAACGACGGACCGGAAGTAGTCGGGCTTCTAACCAGATAGCTAACGAGCTCTAGAATGAATTACAACGTGTTCGGTAAACACGACAGGCTTAATACAGAGCCAAAATAGGTATGCTTTGTGTTAGAGGGAGGAATATCTCAGTCATAAAAAAGAATATTGAAACTAAATAACCATATAAATTTGAGTATGAAAGGAATAAAACGCACAATCGAATAACTGAATTAGTAACTAATATATATCATATAGTATTTATTTATGTTATAGTATAACACAAAAGTCAAAATCATTCGTCATTTGCTAATATTTATCTTTTTTACACTGACGTCAAAACTTGAAGTTCTTCGCATTTTAAATTGCTATGTCACAATAAAATCTCGATTATCTACCCAGGATGTTGAAACTACAACACTATTTTTCCTGTGTCGAACAAAACAGTTTACTGGATTACTTCATTCTTGTATCCACTACGGGGTTCATATTAAAATTTCACGAAACATCTCATTTTTCTTCTTTTTCTTTCTTTCTTTTTTTTCTTTCTTTTTGTATTTTGTTAGTTTTTTTCTTTTTTTTTTCTTTCTTTCTTTTTTGTTCGTATGTTTGTTTGTTTTTCTTGGCGGGGGTCATATATGCTTTATATTTATACTTACTGAACCTTTGGACGAGTTTTTCTATAAACATCGAATAAATGGCACAGGATAATGAATAAAGAGACATTCCAAATGATCCTAATCGAACACCATCCTCGTACAGTTGGTGTTTTTCACTCCCTATGTTAGAAATGGGATCGCCACCAAACACGGCCTGACCAACGAAGTCTGTGAAATACAGCGAGTAACACACCAAAGACATCCAACAAAATAAGTTAGTTAAACACAGGATGCGAATTGATTTGGGCATGCGCACAATTGAAAGTAAATATGTTTTAAGTGTAACATCTATTGTGAACAAGGGTAAATTTTCACTTTTTGATTTATTTGAGTCCAGTGGTACAACATTGGCTTCGACATTCTTGCCACCCCTTTCTGCAGTCTCAGAACAGAGATACTCATTATCTAACGAATATCTACGGCAAGAACTTTGATCTATTGACTGTCGGAGTCTCTCTTTGGCTGTCAGTTCATTTGAAACGTCTGCTACTTTATCATGTAACGTTCCATAAGTAATAGGTCCACTATTCTTGCGTAATGGTGCTTCCTTTTTCTCCTCTTCCAATGAGTCTGAGTCACTATCCTCATTAACAAATTTCTTGTACTTGGATCCGTCCTTCTTTTTCTTTTTCTTCTGAAGTTGTTCAGCGTTAACATTTACTTCCAGTTTACTGAAGGGGATTTCTTTAAAACTGGTAATTGTTATAAAAACACAAATTATGAATAGTATCAGAACGGATGTGAACACAAGTTTCGTGTGACCTCCTAAGGACTTAACGAACGTTATCTTATTCCAATCGATTCCGCCCATTAGGTACCCCATGGACCCTCCCAGACCTGCTACAACAGTGAAGGACGTCAGACCAGCCGAATGGTCCTCCGAGATGCAAATGTCCAATAGGTAGGCCCTGCAAGGAGATTGTGCCGCGTCACTACTGAAATCCAGCAAGGCCACACCGATAACTGTCAGAACTATTCCGTTCACGTTGTGAGGTGGATGTTTCCATTTGGATTCAACCCAGTATGCTTCTTCTGTTTCGTTTCTTAGATAATCAGTATTGTTTGGAAATATTTCACTTGAATTTGACAAATATTCGTTATGGAGGGTGGCGTTTTCTTTGTCGTGTGTGACCACTTTAACTTTTGAACGTTCGGTTATCCAACTTCCAAGGGCCTCGCCATTTGGAACAAGAATCAATCCAATGACAATTCCGGCAGACAGGAATAAAATAAATGGACGTCTGCGACCGTACTTAAGTTTACAGTTGTCACTTAGGGATCCCAAAAGAGGGACAAGAAAAAATCCTAAAAATGGACTTACGCACCACATGAGTGTCATCAGTGATACTGGAACCCCAAGTTTTAGAAGAATTGGACTGACAAATGCCGTTTCTGCTGCATAACAAAGCTCTATTCCACAAACAGCAGCACTTAAACGGACCAACTGCCATCTTGTCTTTTTGGTTGTTAGGTGGGAGTAATCATTATTTTCATCATTATCGACGTTCATAATTTGTGTGACGCCATGACCGATTCGGATGACGTAAGGTTGAGCTTGATCGGTGACCTTCTTAAGGACCTGGATACTTGACGTTAGCAAACCTATCGACATCTTGTCCTTCCTGAAATATATAAATATTGAATAAAAGTTTTACAAATGTACACATAACGTGACACAATTCCAATCAAATAAATGCCTACAGTTGGACATTGTAACAACTATATTAAATTTTGACTGAAATAATACTTTTTGTCAAGGAAATAGGATATTTCACGTCAACTTCAGGAAGCGTTATACGGGATACTTCAAAATAAGCAGGTTAACGAATATTTCAGCAGAGTTTTCTATTTCCATATGCATGCTCCCATTTTAAAACCGCGTGGCGTGTGTCTGTCCAGATATATATAATTAGCATAGGTTACCAAATAATGATTAAACATTTGATAGCTTAATGTAAAAGATGTATAAAGGTTTGACACAATTTGAAAGTATAACGAAAAAGGTAGCTCGAACAGAAAGAATATCTTCACATGATCATTGTTTATACTACACACAGGGGTGATAATTCAAAAATGAGATCCGATCAATTACTGTAAACGTACTTATTTTAGCGCACTCATAATTTAGAGCAAATTAAAAGATATTTCAAATACGATTTATTAGCGTGTATTTATATTAGCGCAGTGATGGCTGTCCAAATACGGAACTTTTCGTTACCTAAATTAGTATGTGTATAGTGTCTGTACAAGGTTTAACTTGGTTAATTAAGTGAATAATCAACTACAGAAATAAGCTTCATTTTTTATATGCCAAAATTAACGGAGAGAGAAAATTCGGAGAAGATGAACGTTTGCGTCTCCTCATGTGTCACCAGTCATGATGTTGTCACGTGTTTAACAAGTCAAATGGCATTTTCGACTACGTCAATCTTCAAAATGTAATATTCTATCTAGATAACACAAACTTATTTTATGTGTATTATGTAAAATAATTTAGGAGAATAAACAACTGATTCGTGATAATAAGACGGTCTTTAAGAATAAACAACTGATCGGTGAAAATAAGACGTTTTTTAGGAATATATCGATTCCAAAAATGATTCGTTGTCCATAATTCGTATATATATATATATGTACAAATATATCTGTTTTAATTTGCAATTCCCAATCATCACAAAGACCATACTCGTAAACGTTGTAGGAGCTTAATTTCACTATATAACATAACAAAGGCAGAGGATTTTGAAGAAATTGTTTTATTGAAATCCCCTTGTTTCTTGTACAATATGTTGGGGAAAATCAAAGTGGTCAAGTACTTCAAATTTATGAGAGAGGCTGAAATGTACATTATAAATGGAACGCTTGAATAATCAACCGGTAATCTCGATAACGCAACCTTTTATTCTCATAACTATTCGATCATATAAGACGAACACTGAATTAACAAACCATTTATATTAACATTAAAAGTAAAGATAAACATTTGGCAGAACACAATACATACATTTATTAATTTATACAGCTTGTCTTAAGATAATCCGTACAGATATGATTAAACTTAAGATAATTAATCCGTACAAATATATTTACTGTATACTGTATAGTGGTTAATATTCACGTTGACTTTAATTTAACCTTATTCACGAATGATATATTTTCCGCGATATTATTTACCTTGTGAATATTTCAACATTAGACAGAGACAAAACTACCTCAAGTACGTAAACGTCTCATTCGAATCTCTACAATATTGAACTAAGCACAATAACGAAAAGGAAATATTGATAATCTGCTTTATTAATTTAAAGGTAAAAAGAGCTGACTGACTCTGTCCAATGACACATTCAGAGTGATAAGGTCAGATGGTTGGTCACAATGACCAGCGGTAACAGAAAATACGACCAAAGCAATCAACACATACAATAAGGGGCCATCCATAATTATCATCCTTTTTCCAAAGTCTGCAAACAACACACTTTTTCCTAAACCCCAGCCCCCTGCAAAAGTGTACATCATCCTTTATTATACCGCGGTTTGCTGTATTAAACACATATTTCTCTTGGTTTTTTGTGCCAAACAACGTTAGTGGTTGCGCCATTTCTCAAATAATGTAAACAAGGTCATCATCATCGCTCTGGCGAATGAGATTTAGAACACTCCATGAAACAAAAAAGAATCAGATTTCAGATTTTGAAATGATGTGATTCCCGGAATTTGAAGCGTGCACAAAAATGATGACAAACAAACCCCCTCCCCATAGCGTGCGGTTTGCAGACTTTGGAAAAAGGATGATAATTATGGAAGGACCCTTAACAACATTAATACATCTTGAGACAAATAATCCGTGCCAATATGTTTAGTCTTGACATAGATACTCCATTAAGATATGTTTAGTATTGGTGTAATTAATCCATAAAGGCATACTTAGTCTTGAGATCAATAATGCAAACATATATGTTTAGTCTTATGACAATTAATCCGCACCAATATATTTAGTCTCGTGCTAATTAACCATACAAATATATTAAGTCTTGTTATAAGTTGTCTGTAAAGATAGACTTAGTTTTGGGATAGCTATTTCTTTTAGATACGTGGCATCCTGAGGTTTAATTTGAGCAATAAAAATTAAAATTAGTCTTAAGACATGAGTTTGGCATTTCCTTGTTGTGGTCAATTAAAATTCAATATTGGTTTATCCATTTTTTCTTTACGGTGTATCTAAATAAGTAAATCGAAAAACCAAGACGATATTCTAGGCCGTAAGTCCATGGACATTGGCAAACAATAAGAAAATGTTGGACGCACACAGAAAAATGAACCAAATATACATTTATTAACTAAAAATGGAAACATTACGAACTTATGTATGGAGCCAATGTAACTGCAATCAGAGTTAAATTATATACACCCAACCTAGCATTGGTAAAGTGGTAACTATCGAAAATACCAACACACTTCAACTTAAAACAGATTGAGATTGCGGGAAAAATACTTAATATGATTTACATAAAATAAGTATGTCTATTACAACTCATGTTGGCAGTGACGATGCGGGTTTATAGTGTCAATTGTAACAAACAGTAATGCTTTGGGTTTATCGTTGATTGAAATAATAAGTGATGGCGTGGGTTTATTTCTAATTGTGGAATATTTGTCATTACTTTTTCTGACATTCCTTTACAGCAATTAAAAGTATTCTGTAACCCACGCCACCTACATAAGCGCATGATCGAACATGAATATACAAAGTATCAGAAGATTTAGTAAAATCACATGTTAAGAGTGCTTAACAAACACTCGAAATTGTACCAAGATTCTATGTTCATTAATTATTCTTCATTTACAAATCTCTGACAAAGAAGGAAGCTCAAGTGTGACACGACTGACAAGTAAGTAGAGTTCACTAATAGTCCAGTATCAGCCAGCTCCTTAAGCGGAGCGTATCTAACGATACACAATCATTATCAACACTGTCTGAGCCCAAGTAATTTCATTTCCCGCAAATCCAAGCCAATTTTTCTCCAATGGATGTAAATCCTATTCAGCGAGATGCTTGCCACTTTTTCTTTAGCTCATCAGTTCGGAATGATGCGAGATCGCATCGCCTTGATTTGTCAAAAGCTAATAGATTGTGTTTGTTATTGGCCAACTATGTCCGCATATTCATCAAACAATTACGGAAAGAGTGTTGGTTTAAATTTCAATTAGGTTTCGTCAATAACAAATGAATTTGGGGATCTCAGACCATATTGATGGATATAAGAATACCTGATCCAATCATCCTGTACAGTAAACAACGTGTGTGGAGGATAGATAAGCCTCACGTGAATAGCTATCGGTCCTGTTACTTCATCACTAAAAATCCCCACATTTTAACCTAAACTATGTACCAAGTATAAGAATAAACGAAACACATAAATCTACAAAATCACAATGTGAATAATTCAATTATTTTACAATAAAGACGCATACGTGATCTACAAGTTAGCACATCCAATTTTTCAACACTGCACATGTCGTCTTTTTTTTTTTAAAGAAACTGCTAATAAGACCGAGAGAGCACCGATTAAATCATGACCGATCATAGCAAAAAAGGTCTGAGGGTATTTTCTGTTGCAGAATCAAATATGTGCTGTTTTGGAGAACCAATGTTTTGACTGCAAAAATCGCTGCGGTTATTTTGTGTGCAATGGTTAGAAATTTGAAAAGGGATGTGAAAAAAGGGAAAAAGGGTGCTAATTCTCATAAATTGGTCACGGAACGCAAGCTAATTAAATATTTATAGGGGCATTATTTTTACTAATGCATAGTTAACAAACGAAAGTGGAGAAATAAAATATTTAGCAGTTTTTTGTCGAAAATAGAATCTATGTTACATTTTCCTGTAAAAATAGCATTTTCCTTCAATTTTAGTAAAACGTACTGAAACCGCTACTTGCTTGTCCTTAACATTATACATGTATCCGATAGAACTATCAAATTGAAATTGACAGACGCTTAAAATTTAAATAAATTGGAAACTTGTCGAGTAATAGGAACGTACCTTCCCCTGCCCTAAAACGGCACTAAATTTTTAAGTGAATTTTTAAACTTAAGGATTTTAAATATACACGTTTGGCCACTTTTTCAACAAAAAAACTATACATTTATTTCTAAATCGCTAATACATTGAATTTTAGTTTTGTCTTTTTACTTTAATGTCAAATAACGGAGTATTTTATCGAATTTTATAAGAATAATGTCCATTTTCACAACTTTAGATAATAGGAATATTATCTATGAATGTGCAGAAGATCTATTTTTTAGTTGCTATCACCTGCTGTCGAGATATTAACACTGCCATTTCTCTATCCCCAAAATGTCTAAAATTTTATAGATAAGAAATATTGTAAGTTTGCTTATTTGTAGTAATTAATTGACATATTGGTACCATATTTCCTTTATTATTATCATTATTATTATTATTATAAGACAGAGTATTCGGAGTGTTTGCACTTTTAAAAATACTAGACCTTCTTGTGACTGACATGTTATTTGGGTAGGAGTGCATTGTCAATCCTGATAGTTATGTTCAGTTGCTAGATATATGTGCTCTTGGTAGGGTCAGCCAAGTAAAATAGGTTGGAGGCTCGAAGTGAGAATTAAATTAAAAATAAATGCAAGTTATGCTTTAAACTTCGAAGCCTGCACATGGCAAAACTTCTAAAAAGGGTGTCAAATGCAAACAAAAGAAGCCACTAAGAGTGTATAAGAATCAAGTAATCCCATTACAGAACATCCAATATTATCTGTGTTTAGAAACTTCAAAATGTTTTATGTCTTTTTAGGAACCTACCAATGTGCTATAGGCACTATACATTTTAAACAATTGATATTGTGCATATCCCACTGACCCTCAACTTAAATCTTAACAATTAAGCGTTTTACTCCTTTTAGACTCCTAATATCCTGTATCTGATTAAGACAAGGCAGTAAAACAATATCCGCTGTATTTCTTCATTCCGTAGTTTAAGCTATACTTGGACAGCTATCTGTCGATAATTCCGAGATTTCCTTTTAAGCTTTAATTACGCACTGATTGAAGACTCCATAACATGCAATCTGCTGCTTACTCTATACGTAGCAGACGATCATTAATACGTCATCACACGGATTTTATAGTCCCAAAATCCTAATATAGAACCTAAAAGGGAATAGCTATTGGCCTGGGCATGCAAGTCGCGATCGAATCTGAAATGCACTGCAATAAGTTAATTACCTGACATGTTAAACTTTCAGACATCTTCGTTTATATCAACGACAGTTGCGCCAATATTCAATTTTATATCATATACAGTGCACACTTGAAATGTCTGCGTGACACGTCATTCAACTCAACGCTTATCGTGGTCCCTCTATAACGGTGGAACCATCTCTGACAATTGAAGATTATCATAATTCTATGTCCAGGTTAATGAGACACAAACTTCATAACTTCAGAAAGTTGACAAGCACATATAGTAACTTGTTGCTTTGTCTAAAAGGTTTAACATCGTTAACTCATAGTAGGATTTTGCAATAAATAAGCATCGGGAGAAAAGTCACAACGACAGAACTGTTAGGAGAATGGCAACAAAATAAAAACATCAATTGCAGAACAGGAAGCGTATTGGCAATAAGACAACAAAAACGACATAACAAAAAGTGTAGGGGAAACGAAAACAAAATTGACAGACAGAAAGTAAAGTGGCAACGGAAGACACAACTAGAACGACAGGAAGAAGTGCAGTGACAACGGAAGACACAACTAGAACGACATGGCAGGAAGTGCAGTGACAACGGAAGACACAACTAGAACGACATGGCAGGAAGTGCAGTGACAACGGAAGACACAACTAGAA
>JAUMGZ010000502.1:0-10550 GCA_032359645.1 Pododesmus macrochisma | reverse complement strand
TGGTCGCACCTGATCTCTCAGCGATCTCCGTAGATCTCCCCGTGATCTCTCTTTGTCGCAAAACAAGCGCTGCCAAGTTCGCTCCAAGATCTCTAAAGTTAGCCCTGAAAGTTGGCCAAAAAAATTTAATCGCACAACGAGCACACAAGGATCTCCCAAGCATATACACAGAAACTACTTTTTCGGGGCTTTGAGAGATCGTCGAGAGATCGGGCCGATTTTGGATCGCTCAATGGTCTTCGGCGCAACATGAAGGCCATTAAAAGATGGGTGATTATCGATTTATAAAGAAGCTCTCATCTATACACAAGTATTTTCCGAAATAATAAATACAATAGCCCAAGTCAATTGTAGTACGTAATAAAAAGAGTATAAGAGCGGTGTACACTAACAAGACTTTTACAAACCGCTGTGGTAGCTCAAGTAGGAGAATGGTCGCTTCGTGTGCGATAGGTCGTCGGTTTGATCCCTGGTCGCGTCACAAAGTTATGTAATCTTTTCTCCTTCATAAACACTCAGCATTCGGTTTAGGAGAAGGACTGGTTGGATCTGTGTCAGGATAATATGACCGAGTGAAGTATCATGCCAATGCGTCTGCGGTGTGATATTCAGCGAAACAGCAATATGAAATCGATATATCAGCATTGAAAATGATGTTAAACCCAAATAAAAACAAAGTACCACGCCTTATTTGTCCGAAAGTCGACATATAACAGTTTAGCACAATGTCTGGTTGACTCAACGTCAGTAATGTGACTGGTTGTATCATGACAAGGTGTATGTGGCGAGATATTCTAGTAAAGCAGCTCTGTCAGTCGCTACTAGTTTACTCTAATACAAGAGTTTTCTGTCCCGATTAGCCACAGACATACGTGCTAATACATTTTAAAGTATACCAAAACAATGGTAACAATACTAGACACATCTAGATTGTATTCCAGAAAGATACTTCCTGTTGCCAAGTTTGGTTAAAGTTGTCCCAGTTGTTTTTAAGCTGTCAAAAGTATGAACAAAATTGCGCCGAGGGACGAGTAAGCAACTGTTAATTAAATATGAAAGAGCTCGGTATTACTTGTGCGTTTATTAAATAACGAAGTTAAGCAAAAATATTTTTTAAATGGAAAAATCTCTTTCTACTCACGTAAGGATCTTATTGTACCCAGGCCATTGACAACGTTGTGCGACACAAAACTCTGCATAATTACAATGGCGAAGAAGAGGCACACGAAACACTTAATTGCAACCATGGTGGACAGTTCTATTTACTGTATCCAAACCAAGCAAACTACCGGTATACTAGGTAATCAACAGTTCTATCTACTGTATCCAAACCAAGCAAACTACCGGTAAACTAGGTAATCAACAGTTCTATTTACTGTATCCAAACCCGCCAATTATATACGCAAACAAAGAACGTGCTGCTTATATACTCCTGATACTCAAGAGATAGATACGTAATGTCTAGAAAATTAATTTATACCTTGGATGATGGTGATGAATATGCATAATTTTTTACATAATTAAGAAACTTTTGTGAGGTTTTGCTTTTCTATGCAGTGAATTTGCATGGTGTCATGTTTTGTGAATATGACGCACACAAAACAATGGGTGGGTCTGATTATTGCGTGTTATAAATGGATAAAAATATCACTGTTAAATCATTTCGTCTCAAGGTTAATCGTGACAAAGAATAAAAGATTAAGAAATACATACTTGAACAATATATCAAATTTCTTGATATTTCCAGATTAAATAGGAAAGTATATACTTGATTAAGCCTACGCAAAAAGAATATTATATTCCCTTCGAATTCGCAATGAACTTTTTTACGCATAATTAATACATTCACACTTGATGAAGTGCATTTTCCCCCATTCCTATTGCCATCGCAGAAGCGTTATTTTTTCTCGCTGAAGTGTTACTTTATGGCAACGATTTTGCGTTCGCGTGCCATACTATTACCTTCCATGGCAATAATGCTGGTTCATGTGCAAAACATTGTAATTTTCATTACAAAATCTTTCTAAATAAAAATATATGCTAGATCTTCACCTGGTTTGAAATACAGTCAATATGTAACGTGTGTAAGAATGTCAGCCATTTGCATTCTAAAACATTGTGTTTTACTTGAACGAAGCCCTGTTGAAACCATAGATTAAAATGTACATCTACACTATTTATATAACTAGTACTAGAACTGGTCTTCAATAAATACACCGGGTTAAAAAAAAAGCACACAAATTAAAATATACGTTTTTTATCTAGCCTAATATATTCTGTATGCCCTAAAAAATTGCAAAGTTGTCACTTTCAGATAACAAGAACTGTTAGAGTTTTGATCCCTTGCTAGCGGAAACAGAGGTGATGCACCACTAGACAGGTTGATAATTATGTAAATATATGAATAAAAACAATTGATAAATTGTAAAGCATATTATACATGCTTGTCGTATTATGTCTATCAGTCGTGAAGCTCCAGTTGTGTGACGTGTACAGATAGCGATATGATCTTCCTGGCATTGTACCTTTATATAATTGAATTAAACCTAACTCTCGTTTAAGTGTGCATATCTTAAATTCGGTTTACCGTCTTCAAGTGCACTGGAACTAACTTCAATCATTTTAAGATACTAGGTAAAAATAATTTAATATACGTTCCGCAAAAGACAAAGGCTGAATTCTTATGGGATTAGGTAGAATTTGAATTACTTTATATATATGCCAGACTAAATGGGATAATTTTCACAATTTTAACCGGTACTTATAAACCAGGATACAAATCAAATTAAACATAATCGTCTTTGACGGATATCGCTTTGCGGGCTTCATCCAATCGGAAAACCACTCGGGCATTTCCGTCATACTCAGGAAAACCACTAAGTATGACGGCAAAACCCGGCTTCATACATTTTAGCTTCTCAAACGGCACGCGGAAGGCAATTAACCAATTCACAAGTATTTAGAAATTTACGTTTACATGAAGATAGACTCAAGGAATTTCAATAGAAATAGAAATCCGTGATACCAGAAACATTCAATTGCATATATAAAAGAATAATTTTTTTTTGTCCAATTATACCTAATTTAACATTTAACCGTTTTTTAAATTCGTCAAAAAGGGTCATCTCTGTTATTAGTAGGATGGATATATAAGGTAATCCTGGTTTTATAGATAGACATCGGGTGACTTGAATATTTTAAGATTCGGCTCGATAAAAAATGTATTTATACTTTCGTTGCCGGTGATTCGTCTCAGCTTTTTATCATAAATCTAACAAAACAAATTGTCGTCCATGTCTACGTAATTGGTGGTTCCTCCACTCTATATGGTGACCTCAATTTACAGCCTTTTAAATTTGCAAATGACGACGACGACAACTAACAGCAGCAACAACGTCGACCATGACCACATTAAATCGTCAAAACCAATTTAATTACAATATACAAGTTATTCCTACATTGTATTTGCATGTTAAAATGATCAATGGATGACCAATATATTCTAAGATGCTGGCCGATAAATATTGTTAGTTTTTATTGTAAACGTTCTTTTGTGTAATCGTTACGCTTTGATTCAGAAGTTCACTCTCGTTTTTAGCTCTTGCACTTCGCGACATGTTATTAATTGTCATAGGAATCTGTCCTCGCACTTTTCGTAATGTGTGTGCTCTATTCTTCATAACGAGATGGACGTTTAATTCGGAGGTCCAATCGAATCACTTCGCCCTTTTCCGTCGCATGTGTTATTTTACGAAACTGGTCGAATGTGGTCCGATAATGATATCAATGATAATTCCTAGGACAGTTCTAAGTATATTCCTAGGACCGTTTTACAAAGGTTGTCTAAGTACGTTCCTATACTTAGGAATTATTTCCGAGTCCTAAGTCTAAGTCCATGCGTGCGTGCGTGCGTGCGTCCGACCAAACAGTTTCCGGGGCATATCTCCCACGTTTTTCGCGTATCGTAATGAAACTTAGTATAAGGGTACTTGTGTGGAAGGCGGTGTGTCGCGTACCATAAGTAGGTCACTGTGAACTCTACTTTTACCTTTGACCTACACTATTGTATATTGGTGTCCGAACAGTTTCCGGAGCATATCTCCAATGTTTTTTCACGTATTGTAATGAAACTTAGTGTTAGGGTACTTGTGGATAATGCAGTGTGTCGCGTACCATAAGTAGGTCACTACGACCTTGACCTTTGACCTAAATTATTGAATATTGGTTTCCGAACATTTCTCCAATGTTTTTTCACGTATTGTAATGAAACTTAGTACACGAGTACTTGTGTGGAAGGCGGTGTTTCGCGTACCATATGAAGGTCACTGCAACCTCTACATTAACCTTTGACCTATATTATTGAATAATGGTTTCCGGAGCATATCTCTAATGTTTTTTCACATATAGTAATAAAACAAGAAGAAATAGGATCAACAGAACAAACGCTATTGACAAACAAACAATAGCTTCATCAAAAAGTCACCACAAGAACTTGGTATATTGGTACTTGTGCTGAAGGCAGTGTGTTGCATATCATCAGCAGGTCACAGCGACCTCTACATTGACCTTTGACCTACATTATTGAATATTGGCTTCCGGAGCAATGACATTTGATTGCTGTCTGGAGTATATCTCCCCTACTTTTTCACATGCTGTGGTGGAACTTAGTGTATCGATACTTGTGCGGAAGATTTTGTGTCGCATACCATAATAAGGTCACTGTTCCTTGACCTTAGACCTACATTAATGATTGAATATTGGCTATTTGAGCATATTTCCCCTAATTTTGCACATACTGTAATGGAACTTATTATTTAAGTAATTGTGTGTAATGTGGTGTGTCACATATCAAAAGTAGGACACTGGGACCTCTGCCGTGACATTTGACCTAATTACTTTCAATATTGGTTTCCAGAGCTTATCTTCTATGTTACAACTACAAGAATGGCACTTGGTGTGTAAGTACATTCGTGGAAGGAGGTCTTAAAAGTACACTTACGCAAACAGTTGGTTCGTCCATAAACCGTTATAATACAACTATACAGTACATCCTTAGGGGAAGGAGATTCAGATTTGTTCAAATGACGGGGCTAGGTACCCAGAGAGGGTCACTTGGGGCCGAAATGGGGAAAATTTGATAAAACTTCAAAAATATTCCTATAAACTAGAAGGCCTAGTACATGATGCTTTGGTTTGTAGTAACTTTAGGGCATGGAGAACCAACTTTGTTCAAGGAGTGACCTTAGGATCAAAAATATTCAAATGCCAATCCAGATGGGCATTAAGGCCCCATGGGCCTCTTGTTGATTTTAATGCAGAATTTCAATTTACCGTATTGATAAGATATATCATACTGATAATTATTAGATAAGAAAGTAAAACATTTTTTTTTCTACTCTCCAAATCCTTTTTAATACAGAGAAATATGTCAGCATGCACCTTTAATAAGACTCTTGTACCTTCAGTCATGCTTGGCATTAATATGTATTAAAATTGATATGCTTGAATTTAATAGTCAGTTTTGCTTGTCTTGTCTGTTGTTTTTGTAGGTTGTAAATTTTTCAATATCCTCACCTTCAGTTGACTGTTTTCTTTCCTTGCCTGTGTATTAGTACCACTAACAATTTTCTATTATAGCTTATTTGGTGTTGACAATACAACAAACCCCAAACAGATCGGCATGGTGGCTCAGAGGAGCATTCACTTCGTGATCTGGTAGACGGGAGTTGAATCCATTCCGCATAACACCTAAGATGTTAAAATTAGGTAATCTTCTTCCTCCCTGCTAAGCCCTCAGCATTACTGGGTAGGAGGAGAACTGGTTAGCTTGGTGTCAGGATAATGTGATCGAGTGAAGTACCATGTGTCTGCGACTTGATATTTCAGTGAGGCAGCACTATAAAGTCGCCATCGGTGTGCACTGTCATAAGCAGACACCATCTCAATATGGCTTAGGCATGAGTTGATATTTATTCTTACAAATAGTCTTACTTTTTAACGTTTCTTTACTGCAGATTGTTTCTGATTTCTTCTTTCCCAAATTTTTTCTTTTCTTTGCCTTCATTTAATTGTTTGCTTTTTCTCTACAGATTTTGCCAAACCATAAGGATAAAGTTATGGCTGGCACCCTAATCTATATTCCATCTTACTTTGACTATGTGAGAATTAGAAATCATTTTGCTCGTGAAGATCTGGACTTTGTACACATCAATGAGTAAGTATTCTTTGTACACATCAATGAGAAAGTATTCTTTGTACACATTAATGAGTAAGTATTCTTTGTACACATTAATGAGTAAGTATTCTTTGTACACATTAATGAGTAAGTATTCTTTGTACACATCAATGAATAAGTATTCTTTGTACACATCAATGAGTAAGTTTTCTTTGTACACATCAATGAGTAAGTTTACTTTGTACACATTAATAAGTAAGTATTCTTTGTACATATTAATAAATAAGTATTCTTTGTACACATCAATGAATAAGTAATCTTTACTCATTGCCTTTCCTCCTTTTTTGACTTAATAATAGTTGTGTAATAAAAGATATGTCATTTTCAACTTTAATACCTCATCCGTCGTTGTTGGTGGCATAAACTTTTCTAATTTTCTACTTCTCTAAGACTATTGTTACAATTTAAACCAAACTTGGTAGGTAGTAGCATCCTTGGGGAAGGCAATTCAGATTTGTTCAAACAATGATGTTTGGCCCCAGGGGGCCCGCAAAGGGTTAAATTGGAAAACATTTCTAAAAACCCATAAACTGAAAGGCCTTGAGCTCAATACATGCATATGTAGTAACCTTGGGGCATTAAGAACCAACTTGTTCAAGATGTGACTCTGGGGACAAAAATAGGTTATACACTATAGCAAATATGCTAACTACATTTATTCACATTTTCCACATCTACTCCAAAATTGCTGGACCAATTTCAACCAAATTGGTAAGAAACATCCCTTGGAAAGAAGTTTCTAATTTTAACAAATTATGTTGTTCGGCCCTATGGGGATGCTACTAGGGGGGATCCACAAGAGGAAAATATGATAAAATTTTAAAAATACTCCTAATAAACTGGAAGACCAAGAACTAAATGATTGCATTGAGAAATGGGGAACCAAGTTTCTTCAAGGCGTTTCCCTAGGGTAAGATATAGGGTTCAAAGTTCAATACTATAGCAAATATGTTAACTATTCATATTTTCCACATTTTCTCCAAAACTACTGGACCAATTTCAATTAAATTTTATAGGTAGCATCCATAAGCCTTGATAAGGGACAGGAACTCTGATTTGTTAAAATATGGTTGTTTGGCACTTGGGGGTGCAACTAGGGGGATTAACACTTAGTTTTAATGATTAAAAAAAAACATCTTGCAATAAAATAGTAGGCATGGGGCTTAATGCTTGCATTTTGAACTTCTTGACACATGGCAAGTTCAAATGTCTTAGTGATTGGACATAAGGCATAAAGGGAAATAACTCTTGGAAAGTACTAGAAGGCTTAGAACGTCAGTTGAATGCATTAAGGCCCATTAGGTCTCTTGTTTTATCTCCTTAACAATACATCTTCATTTGGTATGCAAATGAGTTAAAACAATGTTTTGGTTAAACTTTCTTAAATACCTAACAGTTGTGTGAAGGTCAGCCACTATGGCCAATCCAGTATGTGGGTAAGTCAATTTTTAGTCTGTCTGGACCAAAGGTCCAAGGTGGATTTTTTCTCTGCAAATCCCATCTGTTGTAAACTTTTCATATTTTGACTTCTTCTCCTAAACCACTGGACCAATTTTATCCAAACTTAGTTGGAAGTATCCCTAGGAGATAGGAATTCAGATTTGTTCAAATGAAAGGGCTGGGCCCCAAGGGGGCACCACTAGGGGGCCAAAAGGGGGAAATTTTGTCAAAACTTCAAAAACCTTCTAATAAACTAGAAGGCCTAAGGCTTTATGTTTTGGTATATAGTTACTACTGGACCAACTCATCGAAACTTGGTAGATGTCATCCTTAGGGGAAGGGTGTTCAGATTTGTTCAAATGATGGGCTCAGTACCCAGGGAGGGTAAAAAAAATTCTTCTAAACTAGAAGGCCTAGTGCTTAATGCTTTGGTTTGAAGTAAATTTAAGGTATGGAGAACCAACTTTGTTCAAAGCATAACCCTAGGGTCAAACATTTTCAAATGCCAATAATTTACATACGCAAGTGTCAGTATTGGTTCTGCATGACTTCACTCATGTGCAAAGATTTTAATGCATAATTTCAGAACCTTATTAATATATACTGTGTGCATGTTACTTGCTAATCAGTGATTAAGTCTGTAATGCACTGGACAATAATTAGGAACCCAAAAATAATTATAGTAGAGAAGCCTGGCGGTGAGCAGTGTATTAAGGGAGAGAACCAGTCTATAGAGAATCAGCACAATAATAACAACTCACCGGACTTCGTCTGGGAATAGGGGGGACTATATTAAATTCTTTTGCAATCAGATGAATTTGAAGCACCACTTTGCCTCATGTTATGAATAATGTCAAATAATGAAGATTGAATGACTGATATTGATAGAATTTAAACTTGTTTTGAAATTAAATATTAATGAAGCCCATGACCTCCTATTCAAATCTTGAAATTATTTCACCTTTATTGGTAAGGGACCAAATTTACATGTAATTTATTCAAATACAGAATTTTGCACAACATATTTCATTTTAATCTCTTAATATGTTGTGGCAATCAAGATTCAAACATCAAATTTTTTTATCTACAATTATTGATAAACAATTAATAGTAACTCTCTGTAAAGTTGGAACTTTCTTTAGAAGAAAATGTTCATGAGATGCTATGTTTTATGAAGGTATTCCAAAGATAAAAGTATTACAAGAGCCAGGAGTGAGTTCTTTCATCAAGATGCTACATTAATGTTATACACAGAAAGATGCCATTTCTTTAAAAGGTAAGTAAAATGTTTGCATGGAATATAACTCTATATATTTAGTCAAATATTGAGGTTTTTCTTTAAGTTTTTGAGATGGTTTGTTAATAAGCAAAAGACGAAGTATAATTTAATAATATATGTATACATTAAATGTGAAACTTTGTTATAACGCCAATATTTGTCCAGCCAAATGATGGCATTATAAAGGGGTGTGGGGATAGGTTAGAGGGAGCTTTATAATGAAATCAAAGGTAAAAGTAAAAAAGGGATTCCCGAAAACAGTTGAGATAAGTGAGGTGGCGAAAGAAATGAGGGACATTATACTGTACACATAAGAACATATGTTGACTTGTACATTTTAAAATTTTTCTTTCATCTTGAAATTATTGTAGATACAAGATCCGCGGCGTTCGGCATCTTATATTCTACGAGCTTCCAACGTATCCTCATTACTACAGTGAGATGTGTAATGTCCTACAAGAAGTGCGTAAGAGGAATGACGGAGAAAATCTGACATGTACTATTCTATACTCGACATACAATGCGCAGAAACTTGCAGGAATTGTTGGCACCGACAGGGCATCAGTGATGGTGAACTCAAACAAGAATATTCACATGTTTGTGACTGGTGAAAAGACGTGAGGAATAAACTTCATGTTATCATTTATGGGATGTTGCAATTTTTTCAAGAATTTTAATGAGACTTTGACCTGTCTAGAAACTAAGCCTGATTCTACTATCAAAACAATAGCTTTTAATTTTTTTCTTTTTTTTTCTCAACAAGTAGATATGTATGGCATGCGTGTCACACAGGTAGTTTTTACTCAATTTTTCATGGACTCCATTGTTCTAACATATCATGAATTAGGAGATGGAATGAACATAATGTAATGTAAGCCTTATTTTACAAGACAATTGTTGAAAAGGACCTGATTTCATATATGCGATGTATGTCAGTTTTTCATATATTTTAACATACGCTTAGGATGAATGTGTTTCATATACTTGAGTGTAGATATATAACAGTTGTGATATTTGCAACTATTGATTAAAAAATTAAAATTGAATGATTTGTTGAGTTTAACTGTTGTTGAATTAAAATTAATGTTGAACACCACAGACATTTTTGGTTATTTTAGTGATTTTGTCAACTTGGTTCAGCATAGTTCATAATATTGCATGAAATCAGAAAAAGGCTGTCATGCACATAAAATTACATATAAAGGCATTGATATTCTGACAGTTTACAATGCATTCATTCTGATGTGTTAGAATTACATGTATATATGAGTATATACATATATATATGAGTGATTGTATGTTCATAGTCACAACAGCATAGTTTGTCAATGCTACTATATACACAATTGACACTGGGATATCATGTCAGGTGACACATTTGAATAACAGGAAACACTTCAGGGGTACCTGGTTAGTCCATCTGGACCGAAGGTCCAAGGTGGACTTTTCACATAGAAATCCTGTCCGTCGTCCGTCCTCGTCTTTAACTTTTCACATTTTCGACTTCTTCTCCTAAATTACTGGACCAATTTTATCCAAACTTGGTAGGAAGTATCCCTAGGGGAAGGGGATTCAGATTTGTTCAAATGAAGGGGC
>JAUMGZ010000480.1:0-10551 GCA_032359645.1 Pododesmus macrochisma | reverse complement strand
CTCCCTTTGTTACGCTGCTCTCTCTCCGCCAGGGCGGCGCTCCGCAATACAAAGACAGGTAGCTAGCAGCCATCTTGTATTGCGGAGCGCCACCCTGGCGGAGAAAAGAAACAAAGGGGGAGAACCAGTCTAATTTCACAACTCGACACAGGAAAAACGTCCAGTTTCACGTGTTTTGTGATCTTATTTAACAACACGTCATAGAAGATTTAGACTTCACTTATTTTACAACGATTTAGATACAAGTATTACAACTTATATTGAAAACGCTCTCCTTTGCACGGGTGGTAGCACGAGTGGATACTTTCTGTGAGAAGATACCTGAGTGCCCGGATGAAACTCACGTGTTCAGACTTGCGATTCTGTATCAATCCAACACATGACACCGTGTATCGAACCCGGTCCGCATTGGTCACGGAGAAGCAAGCTATCTGACGTTTGTTATGAAAGTATTTAACATCACGACACAGAGGAACGTCTACGTGTACAGATGATCTTGTTGAACTACGCGAAACATGAGGAGACCGTCTAAGTACAATTGGACCCATCCTACGAAACAACACGAAACAGGAAAACGTTTAGTTTTAATGTGTACCGATAGCACAATACCGGACTCGGAACGCCACGTGACCTAGTGATCTTATGAAACAATACCACACAGGAGAACGTCACGTGACCTAGTGTTTTATAAAGCAACATGACACACAAGAGACATATGCATGATTTAATTGCCATTTCCACAAAACAAATAAAGGTTTATCACGATATGCATGCATCGATAAGAAAGCATTCGACAGCATAAAGATTGTTTGTTCTTATTCGTTAACTTTATTCAATAGTAGAAGTAAAAATCAGAAAAGGTATATAAGCCAATTTGATGCCAAGCGATCTTGCCATTTGATCAGAGAGAAATTTATCTGTGGGAAATTAATTAAAATATATTAAAGATACCTTAGTTGTATCTAAAATATAATCAATTTAAAAAGAGATATCTTCATTCGGATCACGATATCTTCATTTTTTATTTTTTATTTTCAAGCTTTTTACATACAACATGTACATAGTTTACAAAATATACTGTAGTCATAAATTTCATTTTGTCCACTCTTATTCATTGCCACGCATACATTAGGCAATACATTACATGTATCTTTAAAAAAGGGGAAGAGAGGAAACATAGGGGAGGGAGATAGAGTAAAGAGGAATATTTAAATGAAGAGAAAGACAGAGAGGTGATGGTGATTCATATTTTTGATAGAGTTGATTTAAGGAACTGTCAGGGTTTAATCGATAATGGTGTACATTGGTGTAATTGTTAATATTATTTAAAATTGAGGCTGTTGAGTTTATGTATGTGTGGGCTCTATCAGGCTTTTTCACTTCTTCCTCTGATTTTCAAACTTTTCCAAGTAGTGTTCTCCTTTGCTATTGGCTATATACTTTTGGACTATGTAATAATCTTTAATAATATAACTCAAGCTTTTGTGTTAAGAGAAGAACAATGACATCTTGTTTTATATACAATGTATGTATTGTTTAATAATGATTATAATTGCATTATTTGTTCTGTTATATATTTCATTTTAGTCAAAATTCCAAAAAAAAGACAATTAAAATTAAAAGGAATAAAGAGTGCGTATTAAAGTATTTCAAGGCTCTGTACCACGATATCTTACTATATGACAAAGATATATGAATAACCGACAGGCGGATGTCTTCATTGTGACTAGAATCATTAAGCGTTAAACTTGATATAAACAAACAAACAGCAAGACTTTACTTGGGATGAAGATAACAAACTAAAGTTTAGTAGCAAAAATGCCATGATTAAATTCTATTAATTAATCAAGAATGACGGAACAAGAGGTTTGGTTGGTTTGACGTCATTTTTTAATGCGTGTCTCTCGTTGTTAGTTGGAGGTGACTTTTTGATGAAGCTATTGTTTGTTTGTCAATAGCTTTTGTTCTGTTGATATTGTTACTTCTTGTTTCTTTTATTTACATCGCTGTACTCACTGCGGTTGTGCTAAGGAAAAGTTGTCTTAACTTTGAAAGCATTTGTCAAGAACGTGTGAGCTAATTTTAGTCATTGACTACATGGGAAAATAAGAAAAATGGAGACGACATCTGATAAACGCACTTTTAGAATAGAAAAATGAGGAAATATAAGACATTAAATTTATGAACACTAGTTTTTCAGTGTTGCATAGCATTCGTCAGTTAAGTAACCTTGATTCATACTACTTTTGAATAAACAGTAAAATAGCATTTTTTTAAGTTATATTCTTGAACACGACCCTAACGTGTGCGTGTGTGGCATTCTATCCATCCCTTACCGTAGTCCAAGGTCATTAGATAAATAGGAATGGCTATTCCTAAAAATAGTTCGTCTGATAAAGAGCCGTGGTAATGGTGTCATCATTAAAAACGCTCTGATAATAAAGCAGCGAATGAATGTTATTTACAAGTCTCATGAGAAATATAGAGAAATCAAAAAGATGTCACGTGATGATAATTTCCGGTTTATGGTAGACGCGAGATATTTGTCACTAGGGATTATAAAGTAATGGTCGTAACAACATATGGGACATATTCAATATCTAAGACATCATAGTTATTACACAGGCGTAACATTATGAACAAAGTTCTTCTTCTTTTATTCAACTGATTACGCAAAGATTAAGTCTTCACTTGTTATGAGTTTAGATAAAATCAAGGTTTGTTTGGCAAAAACTCCATTTGAATTCTAATTCTACCAGCTCTATAAGCCGTTTACTGACATGGCAATCGGCAAACCTCGGTCGATCCGTACCTCATAGCGTACCTCGGCTGTATTAGGGAAAATGATAGGCAGGTACGCCTCACGATTCTCCGCCGAAAACAGACCCTCTCACTTCGCACATAGAAAATAATGCAATATTGACATCATCAGACAATAATTAAAATCCAACATACCAAACATGTCTGCGTATGCATCATATTAATAGCTACGTTATTGAAACCATCCAGATGTATTACTATGAAGTGGACATACATATTGCATAGCGTACATGTATCAGGGGCGGTAGCCAGTCTATAGACATTGCCACTGACGTGATACCGTCGAGAAACGGCCGAGGTGCGACGAGTGACTGACATGGAGCATTATAGGTATGTGCGTTTTAAATGTTTACCCAATTTGTTCCCTGGAAGCATTGGATGTAGATCTAATCCAACTTGTGGTGTAAATTGTGTGGCCCATACTTGTCATCTTAATATAATACCACATGGTATGCTTAACAATAGTAATTAACATTGTTTTATGGCATTTTGCATAAACGGATGCCCGTTTTGCGATTAATTTATTGAAATACGAGATATGTTACGCCAAGCAGTGATGTTCGAAGGACACCTTGCCAATCTAATATGTCTTTCTGTCACATATTACACTTTTATCGACTAGCTTTCGTTTATTCTTCATATGGTTTACGCGTTAAAAACAAAATAAAAGAACTAGATATGCTTTAATATGCCTACATTATCTTTTAATTCTGATTTCTTGAATTACCAACACTTGATTGTTAGTAACAAAGTGGACATAAAAATCCTAGTAGCACAGCATGACATTTTATTGGACAATGGCACAGTTTCGTGACGACGCTGAAACTGTTTTTAATTATCAATAACTTTTTATGTTTTATTGGATAACGGACGCACTTTTGATTCGGTCTTTTTGATCAGCTATTGTAGAAAAAACAGATCATCTCACAGAGGCGACATTTGATTACACCTCGGTAGATTTCACAATTTTAAGGTTTTGTCGATTACAATTTATCTCCGTGTTTGGTGGAATTCTAGGTTTTGTGGAATTTTATATTAACATTGACACTTTCGTACATTCGTTTTGGGCATTGGCTCAGGCTCTTATATCGATCGTATGCAAATTATGTCTTCATTAAAGCACAACATGAGATTATGGGATAGCTACACTGTTTTTTACATCGGAAGTAGTCCGTCTACACGTGCCACGTAGAGAATAGTTTTAAACTCGTAATTCTATGTAATTGGACCAATGTTTATTTATTTGTGCGAATCATCAATCAACGTATACAGTAATGGTTTCATTGTTTAGTAAATTTAATTATCTTCCCGTCGATACATCCTTCAAAAAAGATTCAATCAACTTTAAGATATAATTTTGATGGATAGATCAATTTAAAGTTTTCTCTTTAGTTTGTGATCGTGAGGCAGACATTGGTGACAATGTTTTTGCTTAATGGGCACTAATATTCTAATAATAATGTAAGACCTTGATTACTTCATTCATATTTAACAAGTTGTAATAACCAATGTACCGTATTGTACTCTATTGGACAACAGCGGTAGCGCAGTGTTTAGAGCGTTCGCTTCGCGTGTTTAGAGCGTTCGCTTCGCGTGTTGAAAGTTGAGGTTCGAGTCCGGCCGCGTCACATCTAGGACGTTACAATTAGGAATCTTCTCGCTCAACAATTCTGGATTGATGTTTAGATATTTGAGTTTTAAACACACGTCTTTGTGTTTAAAATTGAGTACTTTGGACGCACGTCTTGGTGTTTAAATGATTATACTTTAGACGCACGTCTTTGTGTTTAAATGATTATACTTCAGGCACACGTCTTGATGTTTAAATGATTATACTTTAGACACACGTCTTGGAGTTTAAATAATTATACTTTAGACACACGTCTTTGTGTTTAAATGATTATACTTTAGACACACGTCTTGGTGTTTCAATGATTATACTTTAGACACACGTCTTGGAGTTTATATAATTATACTTTAGACACACGTCTTGGAGTTTATATAATTATACTTTAGACACACGTCTTGGAGTTTATATATAATTATACTTTAGACACACGTCTTGGTGTTTAAATGATTATACTTTAGACACACGTCTTGGAGTTTAAATGATTATACTTTAGACACACGTTTTGGTGTTTAAATGATTATACTTTAGACAAACGTCTTGGTGTTAAAATGATTATACTTTAGACGCACGTCTTGGTGTTTAAATGATTATACTTTAGACACACGTCTTGGAGTTTAAATGATTATACGTTAGACACACGTCTTGGTGTTTAAATGATTATACTTTAGACACACGTCTTGGAGTTTAAATGATTATACGTTAGACAAACGTCTTGATGTTTAAATGATTATACGTTAGACACACGTCTTGGTGTTTCAATGATTATACTTTAGACGCACGTCTTGGTGTTTAAATAATTATACTTCAGACACACGTCTTTGTGTTTATATAATTATTCTTTAGACGCACATCTTGGAGTTTAAATGATTTTACTTTAGACGCACATCTTGGAATTTAAATGATTTTACTTTAGACACACGTCTTGGTGTTTAAATGATTATACTTTGGACACACGACTTTGTGTTTATACAATTATTTTTTAGACGCACATCTTGGAGTTTAAATGATTTTATTTTAGACACACATATTGGAGTTTAAATGATTATACTTTAGACACACGTCTTGGAGTTTAAATGATTAAACTTTAGACGCACATTTTGGAGTTTAAATGATTATACTTTAGACACACATCTTGGAGTTTAAATGATTTTATTTTAGACGCACATATTGGAGTTTAAATGATTATACTTTAGACACACGTCTTGGAGTTTAAATGATTAAACTTTAGACACACGTTTTGGAGTTTAAATGATTATACTTTAGACACACATCTTGGTGTTTAAATGTTTATACTTTAGACACACGTCTTGGTGTTTAAATGATTTTACTTTAGACGCACATATTGGAGTTTAAATGATTATACTTTAGACACACGTTTTGGAGTTTAAATGATTAAACTTTAGACACACGTCTTGGAGTTTAAATGATTATACTTTAGACACACGTCTTGGTGTTTAAATGATTATACTTTAGACACACGTCTTGGTGTTAAAAACACGTGTCGCGCAGCTACTTTACTTACGATAGAGGTGACTTACATCGACGTATAGCGGTTGTCACTGTAATCTGGTATCCGAATACGCTCGCTATCGCAGTTAAGTAATGCGATAGTAAGCGTGTTCGGGAACCAGACTATTGTCACTGGGAATTGGCATAACCCGCGCATGCTCTAAAACATATAAATTGGACATACTAACCGATACATTTGGTGCGACAGTCAACATTAATCTAGAAAAATGATACCATGTGAAGATCCAAGGTGATTCTGGAACACGCGATGTTATGGCTGGTGGGTGTTTGCAATAATTGGACATTAAAGAGCGGCGGAAGCATACTTGAAAGTGAACGAGTTTCGTTAATTAAAGCACCATATGCTAAGGTCATGTTTACGAACACGTGAACGTTCCCGTTAACGCAGAGAAACAACCACAATAAGGTCAACCCAAACGATAACAATAAATAAGCAACTTATTAGTTTTACATCTCGTTAAATTGACTTCACGCTTGTTTATTGGAAATCTTGACTCTTCGCGACACATGCCAACCCTTGATGTGTCTCAAGACCAAACTTGTTTAGCTAAGTGGAAGGGGAGTCTTTTATTGACTTTGCTCATTTTTGATAAACTTATCACAGTGTTTCAAAATAAGAAAAACGTTTAGCCGTTGTCATTTTAGCAAACATTCAAGACGTTAACAAAGTTCGTTTAGAAATATCTTTTTGCACAAAACCAAACAGACAAGCAGCAAATTCGCATACCTTATAAAGTCATCTCAAAACCTGTCCAAAATTACCATCTAGAGGTTAACCATGGTTACCCATACTTCTGAATCAATTGATTAACGTTTCCATTGTTTATATTTTATATTGATTTGCAGTACGACACTTTATCTTAGTCAGCTTAAAGATAACATCATCACTTTTGCTCATGCCAGCATCTTTTTGTCCTAGATATCACACATTTGTTAATTAATATATTGATTAATTAACAGCAGTATTGATTATTTTACTATCGTTTAGAAAAATCTTCTTTGCCTTAACCTGGACTAGCAATACTATCTGCTAAGCTTGTTGTGCAATGTGTTGTTTATGTTATGTTTTATATCAATATGTCTATTGTTAGAACCTTGATTAGTTTCTCTATTATAAGCTTTTCATTTCTTAACGTGTTGTTTGACGATTTACCAATCGATGAGATGTTAGCGATAATCCTTTCTAAAAATCTCCATTTTCTCTTGCACCTCTCCTACA
Source organism: Pododesmus macrochisma (assembly GCA_032359645.1). Classification (NCBI taxonomy): domain Eukaryota; kingdom Metazoa; phylum Mollusca; class Bivalvia; order Pectinida; family Anomiidae; genus Pododesmus; species Pododesmus macrochisma. The sequence goes on along the minus strand of JAUMGZ010000480.1, from coordinate 3,352 downwards.
AATGTCTCAATGACTCGGAATGTTGTGATGACTGGAGCTTTTTGTTCTTTGGCCGGAAGGTAAAATTGAAAAGTAGAGGCAAGGCAAAGGTTGGCTAGCTTAGTTGGCAATGTCGTTTGAAGAGACCTGGATGCCTTGCACGATGAAGATTACCATGTTAAGTTCCGGTTAAGTGAAGGCGGTAGCCCCGTTACATTAGCGCATTTACTTCTTGCATGCATATTGCTACTGTTACTTTAATTCCCGAATATTTTTTAAGATAAAATCTAAAAACGTGTGAAAAATTAGACCGAAAAATTATCTTTCTTTTAAGTAAATGCTGTAGACGTGTTAAAAAATGTTCTCTAGACCGACGAATTATCTACTTTTAGAGAATTTGAAACACTAAGACACGAAATACTTCTTAAAATACACTTTGTTATTATCAAAAACAATAACACTTTAGTAGACAAAGCAAATATCTTCCCTTTAAGGTATTTGGAAAAAAGCATTCTCTAGACCAAGAAACGACCGATCGAAGGCGGTTTTTCCGTAAGATCTGCAATCTTGGACGAAGTGTTCTCTCTTCTCACAGATGGTTGGTTTTTCCTCCCTTTTAGATATCATATTACTATTGGTGTTTAGTCTCAGTTTGTATAGATTTATACTTACTAGGATTACTGCGCCGAGCTCAGTTTGTATAGATTTATACTTAATATGATGACTGCGGTTAATGTTTGATACAAACATTCTACAGACCGAGAAACTATCCATTTCTTAATGTGTGAAACAAACATTCTACAGACCGAGAAACTGTCCATTTCTTAATGTGTGAAACAAACATTCTACAGACCGAGAAACTATCCATTTCTTAAAGATGTTGTTGATTAAGGAAGATTCAAATATTGATATAAAAAAATCCTTGAAGGCCAAAGAAAACTCTGACAGACAGCGAAATGCCGTTAAAATACACAAAAATCTGCCATCATCAAAATGGTCGTAAACGGCTGCTGTTTATTCATGTTAAACAAACATTCTCTAGACCACAATACTCATCAGCGGTTCTGTTTACATATAAAAACACATCTTAAATCTGCATAAAACCAACGTTCATCAAAAGCTTTTATAGGCATTGTGTTATTGTTTAATACCAATGTTAACATGAAACATTAAGATTAATGTTGATGATGCGATGCTAATGTTAAATACGACTTGTGGGTTCGCGGTGTTATTACAATAAACCCGAAGCGCTCTAAATTCAATTTGAGATTACTACCATGATATAATTCATTTATGGAATACGTTTTATTGTCTGAACATTTGGAGGGATGGTTGTTACATACGGAAGCCTATAGAGGCCAAAACAATTGTATGGAAATTATGATTTGCGTTTTAATTGATTGCGATCAAAGCCAATAATTTTTACGATAAAATTAAACACTTTTGTGATCAAACCCAAAACATATAATAAATGCTAGAGAACTCTTTATCTTTTTGCGTATTATAAAAGCGTCATATAATGTCACTGGAAATCCAAAAAAATAATGCATATATATATATATATAGTTTACATGCTGAAACCATACACATTTAACAATTTTAACTCTAAAAAAACTACAATCACCTTTATTCTTTGTTTTTTAGGAGAACTATAGTTTGGCGATGGCAGTTGACTGCGGCCATTCTTTTAGTGGTTGTTTGCGGTCATTCGTCTTTTCGCCTTAGCGCAAGTCGGAAAGTTGTAGTCGAAGTTATGACAAACGCGACATTCTGTAGCTTTTGTCGCGTTGTCGTAACTTCGAATTTTCGACTTTCTGACTGTAGCTAAGGTGAAAAGTCGAAAATGTCAAATGACCGTAATCAGCCACCAAAAGAATGGCCGCAAACGCAATCGAATGTCGTACAACCATTTTGGCACTGGTAGGCGAAAAAACTACGTATATAGTTTGGACACAAGTACATGTTTTGTAAGCCAATTCTGGCTGGGCATAGTTACAATTTTAAAGTTTCGTTTATATGTATATTGTTTTATGATGTACATGTAATTTGTGTGACACGTAAATAAAATATATTATTATATATATTATTATTATTGTCAAACATTTTTCCATGCCTTAGTTCGCCGCTCGGATATCGTTAAGCAAGCAGTCATTATCAATCATAATATCGTCATAAAAAGCACGTGATTTTGATCTCGCCATCGTTATTAAAGAATAATCGATGTCGTAAAAATACGTGTTTCATTTGGTAATGAATTAATCAGTTCAACGAAACAATTTATGAATAAAGTAGAATGTATATGAAAGTTACTATGTTATGGACTACTTAACTCTTTAGAGATTCATGTAAAGCATTGTTTTATAAGAATGGGAATGCTCTGAATTTTGTTGCAGTATTTTCATCAAACACATTTGTATCTATGATTGATCCTCGCCAATGAAAGTAATAAACATGGGAATCTCATTAAGAATTTAATTAGAATTTGGTAGTTTATGATAAAGGCATGTGTTTCTCGCTATATTTACGTACGGTAGTTAACTTTCAATGCAAAGTTTATTGATTTAGTGACTGTAGTCACGATAAAAGGGCCCTTAACGCATATATTTGACTTTTTCATATTTTTCTTATTATGTATGCATTAGAACTTACTGATCACAAACATGCTTGAAATGTGTCGTCATCTTCACAAATAAACTTTTGACAACTGTTCACAGACAAGATACTTTTTACAATGTGACGTCATATATGTCATGTAGTACATGTATCAATCACCTGCACGTCATTGTAACAAATCAGTGTCTATTTGCAAGTATTCAAAATAATTAAAAAAAAAAGTTACATTGTGTTCAACTTCCTAAAAAACGAGTTGCAAATAACACAGAACAAAGATTAATCTAATCTTATACTGACGAAGGCTTATAATTGGACACGTGTTATGTACGTGAATGAATCCTTTTCAAATGGCCTTGAGTGCCGGTACATATATATACATGCACTCCTTTCTCTGTGGGAAAGACCAAGAAAAATAGAACCGGGGTAAGTTTTTAACGTTTAATATGGAACCGCAATGGAGTTGAAAACAGATTGCGCCGCTGAAAAATGAGAGCCTTGATAGTCATAATTCAACGGGGAAGTCTGTTGAAAATTGACCGTTGAAAATAGATCACGGTTAGTTTTCTATTTCTTTATATATACATGAATAACGAGCTGAGATAAGGAGCCGGGGTCCGCGGAGGGCAAGTCAATTAAGTAGACAGTCGATCAAATCAAATAAGTAAATCAAGTCGATTAATCCTCAAGTTCAATCAAGTAGACCGAAACGATCAAGTGGACCAAGTCAATCAAGTCGCACAAATCGTTCAAGTCAATCTAA
>JAUMGZ010000469.1:0-10551 GCA_032359645.1 Pododesmus macrochisma | reverse complement strand
ACTTTAGGGCATACAGAACAAAGTTTGTTCAAGGCGTGACCCTGGGGTCAAAAATAGGTTACGCGTTTTGGGGTCAAGGTGCAACAATATATTTATATAGCAAATATGTTAAATTTTCACATATTTGACTTCTTGTTCAAAATAACTGGAATAATTTTATCCAAACTTGGTAGGAAGTATCCCTATGGAAAGGAAATTCAGATTTGTTGAAATAAAGGGGCAGGGCCCCCAGGGGGCGCCACTTTGGGGTCAAAAAGGGGGAAAATTCGATAAAAACTCAAAAACTTTCTTCTAATAAACTAGAAGGCCTAGAGCTTAATGTTTTGGTATGTAGTAACTTTGGGGCATGGAAAACCATTGAAACTTGAAAGATGTCATTCTAATGGGAAGCGTATTCAGATTAGGTCAAATGACGAGGCTATGTACCCAGGGAGGGTCACTTTGAGCCCAATTGGGGGGACATTTGATAAAATTTTAAAAACCTTATAAACTAGAAGGCCTATAGTGTATAATGCTTTGGTTTGTAGTAACTTAAGGGCATGGAGAACCAACTTTGTTCACGGAGTTACCCTAGGATAAAAAAAATTTCAAATGCCAACCAGATGGACGTTAAGGCCCCATGGGCCTCTTGTTTGATGAAGCTATTGTTTTTTTTGTCAATAGCGTTTGTTCTGTTGACCCTATTTCTTCTTGTTTTGTTGTAACGCTGATAATGTCCATCAAAGAAAGAGTGATCTCTCCAGAGATTGTTGTTGCCGCTGCATACATTAAATATGAATGTTTTGTGGCTCTAATCCGTGATGTAAACAACATTGTGCACGTTTTACTTTGAAGTCCCTTATCATTAATAGCAAGAACTCTATTTAATACGTGATGTATCGATATTAACATACATATTATTTGTTCAGACGTATCTTCATATTCACACACTGAATTAAATGAACATAAGTAAAACGTCCCTGTCATCACGTGTATTAATCTTATAATCCTTTGAATGACCATTAGTGTCATATGCGAGCCATTGCGTTGTTGGGTCGAAATCTATTTCCTCCGTTTCTTCCATTTCTTTGAAGATTCGAAATTTTGTACAATACAAAAAACACTGGATCTCGCACGCACGCACACGCGCATTGTGACATTGCATGAAAAAAAGGTTTGAAACACCAGAATTAACTTATTAGGAAGGCTCAGGTGAACTATTGTGATCGTTCTTTGTCCGTCGTCGTGCGTAAACTTAGGCTGAGGAAATTACAGCCAAAGTTGGCAGGAAACATCCCCAAGTGATGCTGATTCAAGTTTGCGAATAAAAAGGCGATGGCCCCCGTAGGGGCCAAAAAAGGGTGTTCCCGTGAACCAATGCTCCGATTACTTTCATATTTGATATGCATGCATGATCCTTAAGTCAATGTTTACAAAGATTGCAAACGAAAATCAAATCTGTGCATAAACAGTACAGGGTATTTTTCACATTTTCGTCTTCTCCTCACGAACAGCTGGGCATATTTCAACCAAATTTGGCAGAAAGTATCTCCATGTTTAGCTGCTTCAAGTTTAATTGCGAATACAAAGGGGCTTGCCCCCATCATAGACTTGTATACTAGTATTCTGTTAGTATACAAGTCAATGCTCCCAAAAGGGGCAAAAAGGGGTAAAATTAGGTTAATTTAAAAAAAAAAAAAATCTCACAAACCGATGCTCTGATTACTTTCATATTTGATATGCATGATCCTTGAGTCAATTTTTACAAAGTTTGCGAACGGAGAAAAAATCTGAATAAACGAACCACTTGGGGGCTCAGTACCCAGGAGGGTAACTTGGGGGCCCAAATGCGAAACATTTGATAAAAAATAAAAATGTAGAAGGTAGCTGCTTCAAGTTTGCAAATAAAAAAGGCCAGTTCCCATTTGGGCCAATAAGGGGGCCCGTTTTTTCATCATTTATTTACAGAAATCACAGTTCACCCGTAATATAACATGTATACCGCAGTATCATTTATCTACAGTGATCATAGTGCACCCGTAATTTAACATGTATACCACGGTATCATTTGTCTACAGTGAACACAGTGCACCCGTAATATAACAAATATACTGCGGTATCATTTGTCTACAGTGATCACAGTGCACCCGTAATATAACATGCATACCGTAGTATCATTTGTCGTAAGTGATCATAGTGCACCCGTTATTTAACATGAATACCGCGGTATCATTTGTCTACAGTGATCACAGTGCACCCGTTATATAACATATATGCCGTGACATCATTACCCTACAATGACCATAGTACACCCGTAATATGACATATATACTTCAGTATCATTTATCTACAGTGATCATGGTGCACCCGTTATATAACATATATACCGCAGTATCATTATCTATAGTGATCATAGTGCACCCGTAATATAACATGTATACCGCGGTATTAATCGTCTATGTTGATCACAGTGCACCCGTAATATAACATGCATACCGTAGTATCATTTATCTACAGTGACCACAGTGCACCCGTAATATAACATATATACCGCGGCATCATTTATCTACAGTGACCACAGTACACCCGTAATATAACATGTATACCGCGGTATCATTTATCTACAGTGACCACAGTGCACCCGTAATATAACATGTATACCGCGGCATCATTTATCTACAGTGATCACAGTGCACCCGTAATATAACATGTATACCGCGGCATCATTTATCTACAGTGATCACAGTGCACCCATAATATAACATGTATACCGTAGTAGTGATCACAAATCTACAATACATCCATATGTATAACTTTTATTCCGCGAGATAGTTATCTACAGTGATCACAGTGCACCCACACAGAGCACCCGTATAATAGCGCGTATCAGCATCACTCCATATTCTGTAACTATGTGGTACATGAGGTTAATATTATCTCCACGAGATTAACAGATAGCCCGGTTCTTCAATAAGTGGTGCTACTTTGCAGATACGGAAATACTGTTATATCTACTGTTGAACTTACACGTAAGTAATGAATGTTTTTATGTGATTTGTATAAATGTTTAATGTTAATGAACTTTTTTTTCACAAAATACCGACAAATCTACCAACAAGCAACACAAAATCAAAAGCTTTAAAGAATTACCGACGTTAATTAAATATAAACGACTTCAAATTTTCTAGGGCGCGTATTAATTGATTTTTTAAAAAAAAAATAAGAAATCAACCTTACACTATCTGTGTGTATTCTTATTGTGCTACATTGACGGTTTATTACCGTTAAGATTCCCTGATAAGATTTTGTCGACACATATTATCGTCCTTAGTACTGTCCCCTTTCATAATCACACTTTCAATTGGAATAAAATATTAGTTCTTTCTCGTTTTAGATTTATAACATTCCCGTGTATAATAAGACATTTTAATAATTAGTTGTTCAAACTTAATATCCATTTTCATATTGATACCTTGGTGCATGTCTAGATATGCTCTATGTGTACCATGATGTCATTAGTATAACAAGATGATGCTAAAACTGTTTCAACAGAAACATGACAATGCCCTATAGAGATTAGAGATCAAGCTGAACTTCCGGATTATTCCTGGCGCGATTACGTGCAGCCATTAGAACAAACTGCAGTTCTTTTTCCTTAATTAACCACAACGGAAATCCTTGTCAATCAAACCCATATCTAGAGCTATGCGTTGTATATTGGCGATTGAAGCCTATATACTGATGCGTTATTTGAAAAGTTTTCTTTTTTGTCCATTGTCAATTATGAACGTTGTTGTAAATGACTATTACTACACAACTTATCATTTTGAACCTCGAAACAGTAATTTAATGTGCGCAAAAAACCATTAAAGAAAAGTGTAAATAAATAAACCTCTTTTTAAATCATTGAAGGAAAGTTTAAACCATATACATCTCTATTTAATACAAAATTGCAAAATGAAACATTCCACCAATAAATATAATATTTATAAGCGTAAAGAGCCAATACTGTGAGTGACAGACCCTCGTCCCGAATTCCAGGTCTACCCCTGAAGCGACCGTCATTAATGGACTCTTTAGGAAAAGGGAATCATTGAGGTTTAGAATAGACAAAGGCATCGGTAAGTCAAAGCTACAAGACCAAAGTAGAGAGTGTAAAAATCACGATGGACAAAATCACACCCCACCAATATTATAATATTGTCTAGCCAAACATTTAGACGTTTTCTCTGGACACGTGTTCAGGCAATACAATCCTCATCAGCAAAGATAACGTAATTATTTATATAGAATTTAATATTTAATAAAGACAGAGAGACGGACTGAAAATCGTTTGTTTCGTGCAATGATTCAATTAAGGAGAGATGTAAACCATTTATTGTAAGGACGTTATATAATTAGCACATATGAACATTTTACCTATTGCGCGCAATAACTAATTGGAAAGATGCTCAAATGATTTTTTGTGCGCAATTTTATTTGAAAGAAGGTTCAAGTAGAAATTTTTTAACATCTCTTCAAAACATTTAATGCGGAAACAAACCATTTGAATCTCAGTTTAAATAAATTGTTGCGCATTCCGAATCATTTGTGAATGTTTTAAAGAGAGGTGCATTTTAAATGTGGACGGTTTAATAACGTTGCAAGAGTCAAAGATTATGTACGTTGCGTAATTTAATAATATCGAGGATGAATACCATTATATTCTTGTTTCTCCTTGTTATGCGGACCTCCACTTCTTAAAGTTCAGCTATATACATAAATATGTTCCTTGTGCAAGCCTGTTTAAAAATAAACAAAACATGTTAACACTAATTTTAAAGTTTTTCAGAGCCAAGGTCAGATATAACAGGACAAAAAATGACTATGTTAAGTACTGAAATAGGTTTTACGACAGCTTATGAGATCATTTTGTTAATTTTTTAACTAATGGTTAATACAACTTTGTTTATTATCTTAGAAAAATGAGTATTCTAACCGGACGAAGTCTGAATAATGATAAAATCAACAGGTGTATTGCCTATGTCAACAATCAGAGGTAAAGAGACAAATACACAATTCCAATTATCGAAAAGCTTTACAAAACAATGTAACAATATTTTTTTAAGAGTTAACATTTTAAGGTAATTCTAAATACACAATGAAAATTATATGAAAGTGATACACTGTTTGGTGCGGAATTATACATAGAATGATGATTCAGAGACCTGTCAATTTGTCTTTTACAATAATTGGTTGTTTTCCCCATAGAAATTCAAATTCAAGGGCAAAACTTAGTAAAATGCTCTTAAAATAATTACTAATATCAAGGCATACAGAATACAGAGAATTTTCTTGCCGGTTTGTTTTATTCAGGTTTTACGTCCTTTTCAACTCATGATTAGGTTATATCGAGACGGTGTCTCTTTGTGACAGCGCGCACTTATGGCGACTTTATAGCTCTGCCTCACTGAAATATCACGCCGTAGACACATTGACACGATACTACACTTGGTCACATTATACTGACACCGAGCCTACCAGTCCTTCTCCTACGCAATATTGCTGCACGTTAAGTAGGGAGCCCAGTTTAAACATCTTGGGATATGGCGCCATCAGGATTCGAACACACGACCGCGGATTCTCTTCACCAGTGTTTCGACACGAGGCGAACGGGCTAACCAATCCGCCACCGCGCCGGTAGAATACAGAGAAAGAAGAGCATTTAAATAGTTGAACAGATGACATGTAACATACAAATCTAAATGCCCTCAAGTTATGGTGAAATATGTTTGATAACAAATTGAATATTTTTAATTCAAGATTTACCCACGAGCCTCAAACTAATTAACTGACGAGGCTGGATACCGAGCTTTATTACAATGAGTTTGTAATGTGATATCGAATCCATTCTTAATTTACACATCAGGCCGAGCCTTCGTAAAACATCTTGCACATTTTAATCATTATGTGGTGGTTTTTCATTTCTGGTTTTTCGATGCCTGTAAGTTGTTGTCTTGATGCCACGTGTTCCTCCAGTATTCAACCACTTCATTATAAAAACACAAGGACATATGATGTGTTACAAGGTCGTGTTCAAACGACCATTTCGAACTTTTAAATAATTTTAACAACAGCAGTAATGATGGTTACGCAATTTGAACTCTATGCGTAAACTACTGTTGATGAAAACAGTTTGATCTGACAATAATTAGAATATAATCGTATCTCGCCGTTGTGTAATGAAGACGTGTAAAGAAACATGTTTGATTTTCACCTTCCTGACTCACCTCATATATTAGATGTAACATGAAAACTAGATTCTACTTGCAAATTCAATATTAAATTAATTTTTTTATCTCTCATCTTATAATTACTTGTTTATATATACTGTAATTTCTTATGGAGTAAACGCTTTCTCGTCATATTATCAATCATCGCTAGGTTTCAAGAGTTTAAATGGCTATTTTGTTTCCGATAAAGCAAATTATGCAAAATCACTCTCAAGAAACTTTCCAGTGAATGTGAAACACATAACATTCCTCTGTTGGTTGTCACTTGTTTACTGACACAATAAGGCTTCTTGTCTCATGCAAGTTGTGCAAAGGTTGATGCCTCATTAGCCGATTTAAGGCCGCTACTGGGAATAAAAGTCTTACAGATTGGCTGATTTTCATTATATAAGTCAATTGACATAATTTCTTTTTCATTTATGCAAAAAGGATAGGTCAATGATCTCGTTTTTGAGATATAAGCGTTTTAAATTTTGGCGGGAAAAGAACACCTCTAGACTTTTCATAAGTAACACATGGAACAAAATTAGATTTTTAGGGGCCAGAAATAAAAAGGGAAGGAGTCTTACATTTTTTTTTTTAATATTTTGGTAGATGGGTATATAAGGTGTATATTTTAAGAATACTATCAGAAATATATATATATTTTTTTTATTTAATATTTTATTGATTTTTCATATACAAAATAATGACAGATACAATTACAAAACAGAACAAATGACAATTACAAATAAAAAAAAAAGAGACATCTTAGTATCAAAAGTAGTAAATGTAGCCGCAACAATATACACAAGTTTCAAGAGGTTGATATCAATAAACTAGATTTAAACATACTTTATACTTCAGAAACCAATAATACTGAATTGTTATTACTTATCAAATCAATCACAAATGACCTATAAAATTGTATATATTGAAATGCTATAAACTAATTAGACAAAAATATAACATTGCACATTTTAGTTATACGTGTTATTAAGTGAAAAAAACCTTACATGGTCGATCCAACAGACAGACCCCAACCAATCAAGCATAAAACTACACACAAGAACATACATGAAACCTCATCAAGTCTCTTTTCCTATAGTTATGTAACAACCATAAATAACAAATCTGTCTCATCACCTCACTGCCACTGAGGGAATCCATCTTCTTTCTGCTGCCACAAAACGTATCTACAATTCCATTGACCGGGGTCTGCCCAATCAGGATCGGATAACCCAACTTTAACATTTTCACAAAAACAAGGAATTTTATAAAATATTTAACTCCAATGTTATATAATTATTTTGTTTTCAAATTATTTTGACTGCTAATTATTCAAACAACCAAGTAAAGTACAAATGCACATCACACAACAAGTATACAGATCTAGCTCTTACCGATACTAACACATGGAATAATAAATGACAATAAATACAAAAAATGATACCAATTTTAGTAATATAATATTACAGGAATGAAGAATTACTATAAAATTCAATGTGACATACTGCTTTACATTGCTTGTGTAGGAAGCAATTAATGCTTCAAACCGCCAAGGAAAGAGGGAAAATAAAATCAATTAAAAAGAGAGTGCCATTGTAACCATCTCTGAGAAAACTTATTATCTTGACAATATATTATTTTTTCAAGAAACAGAAGCAAAAGCTTTCTTAAAGTCTACCAACAGAATCATTCCAGGAATGTTCTTTTCTTGTGTGTATTTGTGTAATACAAACTATCATACAATGTCCTAGTATTATCAGATATTGATCTACCTGCCATAAACCCACTTTGATCTTCATGGATAATACCATCAAGAGATGACTTTAATCTTCTGGCAATACACCCTGAAATTATTTTGTAAGAAATGTTAAGTAATGATATGGGTCTCCAGTTTCTAAGGAACTCACGGGGTTTGGTATTTTTTGGTATTTAGGTTATTACACCATGCTTTCGAGTTACAGACAACTCTTGCTTTTTAAATGCATGTTTAACAGACAACAGGAAAAACTGTTTAATATCTAACCAAAAAATTTGAAAAACTCCACAGTAAACCCATCTGGTCCCGGGGACTTGCTATTTTTTATGTTCTTAAGAACCAACCCAGCTTCTTCTAATGTTATCATACCTTCAATTGAACAACAACAACTCTTGGTGTGTCTTGTAATGTAGCAATTTCTTTCAAGTTATTTGTTTAGTAACCCGTAACAATTTACTTTTTGAAAGTTTGAATTGAATCACAGTAGCTCCATTCATCAATTATACTATGCATACACATAAATATTGTTTTAGATAACCTGTCTTATGACTTTAACAAACACTATTACTATTCTTGAGAAGTTACATAATATTATTTAATCAATGTTGCTTGTAAACCACCCTGTACGGAAATTTTAAATATTATATCTACTTATCTATCTTGCTGCTTTTATTTGAAAAAAAATATATACAAATTTAACACACATTTAAATCAATTCAAACACAGAAACTGTCAATAAAATTTATAGTAAATCAATTAGAACCTATAAATGGTCATGTTGTAGAAGTATTTGTACTTAAATTCTTACCACTGATATCTTGTAAAAACCAAGTTTTAAGCGTTTTAGGATGAAATAATCCATACTCTCATATGGCAATGCCTCTGTATATAATTCAATTTAATTTAATTCAATTTATTAAGCATAAATTAAGCAAAAGGATCATCATTTAAAGAACAAATTGCAAACATAATACAAACAGAAACATTGTAAAAATAGTATACAAATTAATCCAAATACAGGAATAAAAATGAGCTAAATTAATTAGCAATAATTATAACCAATATGAGTATTTATGTACTTAAAATCCCAATCTGATTAAAACCATATCCTACTTCTCCGTGGAAAAAAACTCCGGAGGAATTGCGAGATAGTACAGATCATCATCTTATTACTTAGGAATTCTTGCCTCATACCTTGTATGACGGTTCCTTATCATGACATGGATCTATTAGACGGTGCTCTATTGTAGGTTCGATTTTATTCTGTTATACTTGGTTTTAATAGACGGTAACTGTATAATGTAATTTTTTTTAAATTATCAAGGGTTATATGTCAGACCAGATCACAAAACTGGCAAACATACTAAATACGTGGTCACTCACAAACACGCCTTCTTAGTTTTCGCAGATGAAAGTGTTGTGGAAAATGGAAAGAAATATAACTTCCAAAATATGTTAATAAGCACGTGACTTGATTAAAAATTCATTTTCCAGTAGAAAGGTAATATCTGAAGTATTGATGAGATAAATCAGTTGTTTGAAGGATAATCATAATTCATATTTAGTTATACATAGCAGAGTGGGTTCCAATATACAGCACAGGAAGACTTGAGTACGAAGACATTTACAGGTAAGAAATACATATACATTTTTTGTATGTATCTCTATGAATATAACAAAGAAACTGTCACTGATTGCACATGCTTTGTATGCACTTAAAAAACTTTATCGATATAATGTAAATTCATAGAAAACGAGTGAGAACAAACAAGTTATACAACTCTCTCTCTCTCTCTCTCTCTCTCTCTCTCTCTCTCTCTGCGTACCTATGCTATGAACAGTTTCACTATCATCTTTTAATGTGTTATTAGACTTCTTGTCTCCAACTGTTGACACATATATTTACAAAGAAATATATTTTAGGCTTATTAAATCTTTTTCAGACGAATTAAGATCTCCTCTTGCGAAAAATCAATATGAAGTTGATGTTTGCTTTGTTGATGATGATGATGTTACAATTCGGTAAGAAAAAAGTAATTCGAAAAACCAGGATGATATTCAAAAGACGTAAGTCCATAGACATGGGTAAACAAAGGGAAAATGTTGGACGTACACAGAAAAAATAACCAAATAGCTAACAAAGGAAACATCAAGAACTTCTATTAAAAAAACTAGAAGCGAAACCAGGTGCTCCTGCTGTTATGATTAAGAATGGTGTACTTTCTCCACTGCACATAAAAAACAGTGAATGTTTCACATTGAAAATTGTTTGTGTAATATTTTAAAACGATCCATCATTTTTTGCTCTGAAACACAAGACATATGGCCATCCGGGTACTTTCGCGTAATTTTTTGAGTAAAGATTTTTTGTTAATAGTAATTAACCCTTTGACCGCGCTAAGGACATATATGTCCATTACCGTGAGACCGCGGTAAGGACTAAAAGAATCTTTCATACACGTGAGTTGAAGATAGGGATATATATTCCACCCGAGGGGGTTACAAATTGGTGTAACTCCCGAGGCTTGCCGAGGGTTTTACTCCAATTTGTAACCC
>JAUMGZ010000468.1:0-20729 GCA_032359645.1 Pododesmus macrochisma | reverse complement strand
TTTTCTTATTGTTTGCCAATGTCCATGGACTTACGGCCTAGAATATCGTCTTGGTTTTTCGATTTACTTACTTATTGCTTTTTGTAAATATGTTGTTAATATTTTCTACTCGTTAAGGTTTTTATGGACAATTGATGTGGGTGGTCGGTTGTTTGAAATAATTGACAGCGCTACAAAGTGTATTATTAAATTTACAAATTATGTCTACAGATAAGACTTCTTGTCTCATGCGGGAAGTGGGAAGGATGATGCCTCGTTAACCGGTTTAATCAGACCACCTGGTGTCTTGCTGCGTGAACGTCGGTTCCGCATGGCTAACTAGTCTTGGGGTTTGTAGGTCGTCAATTTATTTCGTTTTATTCTTTTGCTGAATCGTAATGCTGCAGCTATTGTTGGTTTGACAATGTATCTCGTCCTGTGTTGTAGGTAGCAGGTTAAGTATTCGTACATGATCACCTTTATTATGATACACATGTTATTGATTTAAGTACACATATGCTACATAAATAGACAGTGAGGTAATGCGATACCCTTCCTTGTGTTAATCGCATGCGCATGCTCGTTACCAATAGAATGATTAAAACGTGAAGCAAGTCACCTTGACGACACACATACAAAACCCACTCGGGAGGATAATATAAACACTCCTAGATATCATCATGACAACGTAAAACAAAATCAACACACCATGCAGGTAACTATTAAGTTAAATATGTTTAAATGTCCGGTGTATTTGATAGATTTCTGTATGTATAATATATATACGAATACCATGAATGTTTCCTTGTGTACAATCGTAAAGTAATCGTAATAGAGAAACAGAAAGTAAACAAATGTGAGAATCAATACTAAATCTTGTTTAAGCAAAATAAGTTATCTTTCCAAATGTCTTGTGTGAGTTATTTAATTACGTTTAAGCATTTTATTTAAAAATGTTTAAGATCCTCGAGTATACTCACCTTAAAAGGTGTGTAGCATTCGCGTAGTTCAAGACCAGCTTATCAAGAATAGGAAAACATGTTTATTTACTTATCAATTATGCGAGTTTCCTCCGAATTCCTTTTGTCGCTTGGATAACTAGCTTATGCGGAAGGCAAACTCAAACATGTTTGAATTAATGTTGCACTTATGATAACAACGTGAACACACATCAAATATAAATCGTTTAAGGGTCATGTACACCGCAAAAAAAGACAAGTTTATAAACATGTATTGTGGTCAGAAAAAAAGTAACAATTGTGGCATGTCACATATCAAAATGTTTGTCTTTACATGTATTTTGTGAAATATGTTGATAAAAAAGCTGTACATTATCGTAGAAACGAAATACACTTAAATAACATTATCTGCACTAGACTCAATGACCACTTTTATAAATAAAAAAGAGTCAAGTACACATTAAGTTATACATTTTACTAAGAGAGATATGATTAATCTTCATTGATCTTAAACGGTGAGAATCAACACAATGAGAGTGGTATCATTCTCAAAAAGGGTAGTGACCAGTTTATTAGAAGGGGAACTTTTTTCCCATCATATTGTTTTTACTGTTTCAAAAACTTACCATAGTCTATTCTGAAATATCTTTGCAAAATAATTACCGTTAAAGAATATAGTAATCTTTTTTCTGACCACTACCCCTTCACCAAAGTTTACATTTATGAGCAAATGTGCCTATCTTAAGAGAATTTTCTTTTTAAAAAAAAGTTATACATTTTCTATGTGTGTATGTTTATTTCACATAAAAACACTACCTGAAACAAACCAGTAACAACATTTGAGAGGAAATATTGTTATTTATGCATGCATTTTACCAAAAGTTAGTCAAAAATATCATTTTTATAGTATCTAATGTAATGCATACATTACATTCATGCAACATTCTTTTTACGTGTTATTCTAGACTCAATGAGAACACTTTTATGAATGAAAAATTGTCAAGTACACATTAAGTTATACATTTTACTAAGTGAGATATAATTAATCTTCATTGATCTTAAACGGTGAAAATCAAACAATGAGAGTGGTATCATTCTCAAAAAGGTAGTGACCAGTCTCTTTTAAAGGGAACTTATTTTCTTATGTGGTTTTTACTATTTCAAAATCTTTCTATAGTCAATTCCGAAATATTAACAATAAAATCTTTGCAAAATTTCTACTGCTACAAAATATAGTAAACTTTTTTCTGACCCCTACCCCTTCACTAAAGTTTTCATTTCTGAGCCAATGTGCCTATCTGGATGCATTTAAAAAACAGTTATACTTTTTACATTAATTTTGTATACGTTTAATTAATATGTGAACACTAACTGAAACAAACTAGTTACGCAATTGGAGAGGAATTATTGCTTGTTATGCATATATTATACCAAATTTTAGTCAACAAATGTCATTTTTATAGCATCTAATGTACTGCATACATAACATGCATGCTACACACTTTTTAGTAGTAATTCAAGACTCAATGAACACTTTTATGAATGAAAAAGTGTCAAGTACGCATTAAGTTATACATTTTACTAAGAGAGATATGATTAATCTTCATTGATCTTAAACGGTGAGAATCAACACAATGAGAGTGGTATCATTCTCAAAAAGGGTAGTGACCAGTCTCTTATAAAGGGAACTTTTTTCCCCTCATAATGTTTTTACTGTTTCAAAAACTCCCTATAGTCTATTCTGAAATATCTCTGCAAAATGTTTACTGTTTAAGAATATAGTAATCTTTTTTCTGACCACTACCTCTTCACTAAAGTTAACATTTATGAGCCAATGTGCCTATCTTAAGTGATTTTTCTTTAAAAAAAAAAAAAGTTATACATTTTATATGTGTGTATGTTTATTTCACATGTGAACACTACCTGAAACAAACGAGTAACAACATTTGAGAGGAAATATTGCTATTTTTGCATGTATTATATCAAAAGTTAGTAAAAAAATATCATTTTTATAGTTCTTCAAAATTTTCAAATTACCTAAATTGTTTCCCCTACCCAATTAAAATGGCCAAAATAAGATTTTGTTTAGTTTTCAAAAAATTAAAATTTGATACTAAATGCACTTTAAATTTTCTTAAAAATCAACACAATGAGAGTAATATCATTCTCAATAAGGGTTGTGACCAGTCTCTTATAAGGGGAACTTTTTTTTTTATCTCATACTGTTTTTATTGTTTCAAAATCTTCCTAAAGTCAATTCGGATATATTTACAATAAAATCTAAGCAAAATGTCTACTGGTAAAAAAAAAAGTAAGATTTTTTCTGACCACTACCCCTTCACTTATGTTTACATTTATGAGCCAATGATTAAGTGATTTTTCTTGAAAAAAAAGAGTAATACATTTTCATATATGAACACTTCCTGAAACACACTAGTCGCCAAATTTGAGTAGAAACACAACTAAATGCACTTTTAATGATCTTTATAAACAGTGAGAAACAACACAATGAGAGTGATATCATTCTCAAAAAAGGTAGTGACCAGTTTCTTGTTACGTGAACTTTTTTGTTTCTCATAATGTTTTTACTGTTTCAAAATCTTCCTAAAGTCAATTCTGAAATATTTACAATAAAATCTTAAATAGTAAGCTTTTTTCTGATCTCTACCCCTTCACTCAAGTTTACATTTCGGAACCAATGTGCCTATCTAAAGTGATTTTTTCAACAACAAAAAACAAAAAAGAAAAAAGTTATATATTTTGTATGTGAATATGTTTAGTTCACATGTGAACACTACCTGAAACAAACTAGTAACAAAATTGGAGAGGATATTTTGCTAATAATGCATTTATTATACCAGAAGTTAGTCAACAAATGTCATTTTCATAGTATTACTCTTTCCAAATCTTCCTATAGTCAATTTTGAAATATTTACAATAAAATCTTTGAAAAATGTCTACTGTTAAAAACATAGTTAGCTTTTTTCTGACCACTACTACTTTACTACAGTTAACCTTTCTAAGCCAATGTGCCTACTTAAAGTGATTTCTATTAAAAACAATAGAAGAAAAGAAAGCAAATTATACATTTTCTATGTGTATATGTTATTTCATTTGTCAACACTACCTACAACAAACTAGTAACAACATTTGAGAGGGAATATTGCTAATTATGCAATTATTATACCTGTCCAGAAGTTAGTTAAAAAATGTAATTTTTATAGTATCCAATGTACATGCATGCTGTATACTTTAAAATAGTTAATCTAGACTCAATTAGCAGTAATATGAATGAAAAAGTGTCAAGCTCACATTAAGTTATACATTTTACTAAGTTAGATTTAACTAATCTTCATTGATCTTAACCAGTGGGAATCAACACAATGTTGGTGATTTCATACTTAAATATGGTAGTTACCAGTTTCTTATATAGGGGACTTTTCTTCTCATATTGTTTTTAATCCTTTAAAATCTTCCTAAAGTCAATTTTGAAATATTTACAATAAAATCTATATGCAAAATGTCAACTGTTAAAAAGTTTTTTTCTGACAACTACCCATTCACTAAAGTTTATATTTCTGACTCCATGTGCCTATCTTAAGTGATTTTTCTCTAACAAAAAAATGATACATTTTCTATGTGTATATTTTAATTTCATATGTGTATACAACCTAAAACAAACTAGTATCAACATTTGATAGGAAGTATTGCTAATTATGCATTTATTATACCAAAAGTTAGTTTCAAAAAAATGTCATTTTTATAATATCCAATGTACTGCATACATACCATTCATGCTACATGCATTTCAGAAGTAATTTTAGACTCAATGACCACTATTATGAATCAAAAAGTGTCAAGTACACATAACGTTTTACATGTCACTTAGTTATATAGAATTAATCTTCATTGATCTTTAACAGTGAAAATCAACACACATGAGCGTGAGAATGATCATTTTCAAAAAGGGGAGTACCTAGTCTCTTATACGGGGAACTTTTATTTCTCATATTGTTTTTACTCTTTCAAAATATTTCTAAATTAAATTCTGAAATATTTATAAAAAACGTTTGCAAAATGTCAAAAACACATTAAAGTAGTACATGGACTTCATGGACATTGGCAAACAAAAGGAAAACGTTTGATGCACACAGCAAAATTAACCAAATATACATTTATGAACTAAAAATGGCCACATTACGAACTTCAATTAAATAACTAGAAGCGAAACCAGGTGCTCGCAATATGGTTATAAATTTTACTAAGTTAGACATCATTAATCTTCATTGATCTTAAACAGTGAGAATCAATACAATGAGAATGAAGTCATTCTCAACAAGGGAAGTGACCAGTCTCTTAAAAGGGGAACTTTTTTTTCTCATATTGTTTTTACTCTAAGACTTTCAAAATATTCTTACGTCAATTCTGAATAGTAACACAGTTTGAGAGGATCTTTTGCTAATTATGCATTTATTATTCCAGAAGTTAGTGTAAAAATTTAATTTTTATAGTATCCAACTTACGGTATACATAACTTTCATGCTACATACTTTTTAGTAGTTATTCTGGACTCAATGACCACTATTATGGATGGAAAAGTGTCAAGTACACATTAAGTTATACATTTTACTAAGTTAGATACAATTGATTTTCATACATGATTATTGAGTATATCCGTCTATATATATACCTTTTATGCATAAACTGTTTAATCACAGCGATCAAGTACATCAAAAGTCAGACTCTACTCAAAGTCATTTTACGTACTACTGAAAGGTAAAAGATTTCGATTTTACGTATAAAAAATATACGCGGAGTCATTTCTGAACAATATTTTTTCCCTAGATATATATATGGCTACCCCCATTAAAATGGCCCTAAAATGATTTTGGCTTATATCTACGGCTTAAGTTTGGCGCGAACAGGATTCGAACCTCCGTCTGAAATTCTAGCACCAACCTACTACAACGGAGCTAACGCCATTCTTCTGAGCCACCGTGTTGGTTTTATATCATACACTTTTCTATCCAGATTGCCGACATGAGCGTTTCACGAAAATGGAGAAGATTTCTAACTTTTATTACATTTTTTGTAGCTCATCTGGGCCCGGCCTGAAGGTGTAAACTTTTCACATTTTCAACTTCTTTTCCAAAACCACTGAACCAATTTGATTCAAACTTTGTAGAAAGTATTCCTAGCGGAAGGGGGTTCAGATTTGTTCAATAGAAGGGATCGGCCCCCCGGTGGCGCCAGAAGGGGGCAAAAACGGGGACATTTTAACAACACTTCAAAAATCTTCTAATGAACTAGAAGGCCTAGAGCTTTATGCTTTGATATGTAGTAACTTTCGGGCATGGATAACCACGTTTGTTCAAAGCGTGCCTCCCTGTGCTAGACACCTTATCGCGGTAGGGAGGTTTGCGCGTCTCGGTGATCTGGAGAGCTATGCTGGCGGGAACTTGTATTTCTGGTAGGGTCACCCAAGTCAGACATGTTAAAGGGTAAAGGCCAGACAAAGATCTGCACGTCTTTCGGAGGGGACGCTAAACTGGCGGTCCCGTGTACAGGGTTTTTTTCAACCCCCTGGCACGATAAAGATCCCCATTTAAAGTTTGATAAGAGAAGGCGGAAACGCCGTTGCATGGGCTCATCCTTCTTTCTGAACTATCTCTATTACTCTCATTTCCCGTTCCTGTTGCCGCTTCTCTTCCTGTCCTATCTTTTGGTTTTTCTCCTTTGGTCTTCTTGTCGCTATATCGGTGAAATATTCTGGATGTGACGTTAACCCTAATATAATGATAATAATAATAATAATAATAATTGTTCAAGGCGTGACCCTTCAGTAAAAAAAAAAAATAACGTGTTTTGAGGTCAAAATTCACATTTTTTACTTCTTGTCAAAAACTATTAAACCAATGTTATCCAACTTTGGTTGAAGGCATCGCTAGGGGAAGAACGTTCAGATTTGTTCAAATGAAGGGTCTAAGCCCCCGAGGGTGCTTTTGGGCCAAAATGGGGGGGGAATTTGACAACATTTCAAAAGTCTTTGTGTTAACTCGACGGCCTAGTTCTTCATGTTATGTAATGTTATTGTTATGTAATAACTTGAAAGCATGGAGAAACAAGTTTGTGTGAGCGATGATCATGACTCTAGGGTCAAAAGTATGCAAATGCAAATAATTTGTTTTTGGCATATTTCAACCAGATGGGCGTCAAAGCCCGAAGGGCCTCTTGTTTGTACTTCAATTGAACCACTTGGCCAAAGGTATTACTTGCTCACTGCTTATTTCAAATAGGCATAGTCAGCTGTTAGGTTTAATGTTAAGTTTTTTTAGCCACATAGATAATTTTTTTTATTAATTTAATGGCTTCCCTTCAGTAAAACGCTTATCGTTCCTCGATCAAACTACAATGATAAATGCTAAACTATGTACTCTAAACGCTAAACGCTGAACGTGAAACACTGACTGATTGCTGGCTAAACGCTGATGAAACGATGTCGAAACGCTGGAAGTGGACAAACTAAACGTTCCCAGGTTTGTACCTACCTGCCTGCCTGCCTGCCTGCCTGCCTGCCTACTGTAACATTGCGACTATTTTAAAGGTATACGCTGTGCCATGAGATAAACTAATGGAAGCAGTACAGTTATCAATACATATAAACCTGATTGATTATTTGAATTCATTTGAAAAAATGTAAAAACAACTTAAAAAGATAAAAACTAACGATCACAACAACAACAACAACAACGTGGTATATCAGTTGAAATTGATTTCAAAACTGACCAGTTTCTCCAAGCTCCTGGGATATACTATTTTAAACTGAATCATACTTCCTAAATAAGGGATTGAAGGTAGATATACAAATCTAGTTTTACATTGGAAAGTTAAATGTGTCCTTATTGTTGCACATAAGTTGAATCAGAAATACATTTTTGATATCAAAGTGCTCAAATCTCTCAAAGTAAGGGTTTTATCATGTTGAAATCTGAGCCATGCATATAATTGGACATATCCTGTCTGCTAAAAGTTTGTCTAAAGTGTGAACATATATGTATATACATGTTCAAAATATAACTCATAAACAGCTAAATGATGATGTTACAATCAGTTTGTAAATGCTTTCGCCCCTTGCACCTGCCCAATCTAATTTAAATCAGATCCTACACCAACTCTGAGCTTCACATCGCAGCAATCATTGAAATGCACACTTTTCAACAGTTGTGTGCGATAAAAATAAGAATCTTTCCAATAGTACGAATATTCCCTGTGAAAAGTGTAAAAGGTCAGAAGTAGAAATCTTCAATAAAAATAAATTATCAATCATGAAAATCTGAAGAAATCTTACCATGTGTAGCAGACATGTCAAAATCAGTTTGCAGAGCTACCAGCAAAGCCCTATATTTAGTTTCGACATTTGTTAAAGTGGAGCACATATATTCAGTCGTGGGGGAATAGCATGTTGTATATCAAAATTATCATTGCTTCTTCACGAAGACATATAAGGCAGTTTCAGACTTTTATTTGCCAAAACTAAAGGGTCCACAATAACAAAACACCGAAATATTTACTCTTTATAGTCTATGCATTTAGTGTCACCTTATTGGTTGAATTTCTTTTGTGGATTTTTGCTAATGACATGCTAAAATGAACCACGCGTGGCCGACATTGCCGAACTCCATCCTATATGGCCGCCGTGGCTTTCGATCGGCTGATACTTTTCCGACTTGTCAAGAACCGTTGATCAGATTTTTTCGAAACTTGATAAAAATGTTCCTTGCATTCTCCCCAATTTTAGCAATGTGTTTGATGTTGCCTAACTCTATCCAATTTGGTCGATATGTATTCTGATTGGCTGAGATATTTTCGACTTCTTGTCAAAAACCGTTGGTCAGATTTTCACGAAACTTAATGAAGATGTTCCTTGCTTGGTTCCCTTTCAAACGTGTGTACGACATTGCATAATTGTATCCATTATGGCAACCATGGTCTCTGATTTGATGATGCATTTTCGACTTCTTGTCGAAAACCATTGGTCATATTTTAACAAAACTTGATGTAGATCTTCCTTGTATGGTCCCCTTCAAGAATTGTGTTTTATGTTGACGAATTCCTTTCAATATGTCCGCTGTGGCTTCTGATTGGCTGAGACTTTTTCGACTTTTTGTGAAGAACCGATTATCAGATTTTCAGGAATCTTTATGTAGATGATTACTGCAACCGGAATTTTTACACCCTATTTGGTTTTATAGGCTTGATTTATATAGGTCTTGTCTATTCTAAATTTCTAATCTCATTTTCAATTGAGCATCCATTGATGACCTATAATTCGTAGCTATATCTGGAATCTGGGACGAGGTTATCTCAAACTCGGTATTCTTTCTTCTTATTGATATTATATTCATTGGTGGCCTGTTTCAGTTTTAGTTTCACTTTGGTTTTTTAAGATATTTAAACCTAGTGAATATAAATATGTTAAATCGGATCCCAGGGAGCAAAATTCTGTCATAACATAGAATAACAATTTTACTTCTCTGGAATAGATAGTAACCGAGCTTTGATACAAGTTTGTTCCTATGCATGGGCTCATACTTCTTTCTAAACTATCTCTATTGCTTTGATTTCCCGTTCCTGTCGCCGCTTCTCATCCCGCCCTATTGTTTGGGTTTTCCTCCTTTGGTATCTTGTCACTATATCGGTGAAATAGTCTGGAAGTGACGTTAAACCCTAATGAAAGAAACAAACAAACAATTATTTAAATGTGAGTTTGTGGTCATGTAAATAAGTACAAGTTGAGAATAATTCTGATAAAAAAAACTCACTTCTCTAAAGCGCATGAATTCATAACAACATGTATTAACTATGCAACTTTGTAACCAGATGCACATAAAGGTCCAATGGGCCTCAGGTTTTTTTTAATCCGCAGGGTTTGAACTTGTGTACATACTTGACTATGTCCAATTTTCGTTTTTCCAATTGCTTTTTGTAAATATGCATATACGTTTTACTCGTTTAGATTTTTATTAACAATTGATATGAGCGGTTGGTTGTTGAGATGATTTACAGCGCAATGAAGAGTATTTATTACATTTTTAAATGTATGTCTGTACTTAAGACTTCTAATCTCATACTGGAAGTGGGAAGGTTGAGGCCTTATTAACCGGTTTAACCACACCGCCTTGTTTCGTGCTAGGTGACCGTCCTAAGCCGGTCTGCGTGGATTACTAGTCTTTAGGATTTTTGTGATGTCAAGTTTATTCCTTTCATTCTGGTGCTTATTTGTTAAATGCAGCTATTTTTTGTTTGTCAATGTCTCTCGTTCTGTTGATTCCACTCGTCCTATTTTATACAGGTACAGTATGACAGCTTTCTGTGTACATTAGTCAACAAAGGTATCATCTCCCTATGCTATTATCCAATATGACATCACGTCTGATACAAGAGAAAGACCATAGGTTTTACAGACTGATTACGCTTACCTATAAGAACTCGTCTTTAGTCCTTAATGAGATTATACGTCAATACCACAGCCATTTGGGTCAGTCTTTTGAAGACTTTCTGAACAACAACAGACATGGATTGTTCCACAAGCGTGATAGGATAACTAAATGTTGCCGGAATGGCTGTAGAGAACCATTTCGGAATGTACTCTTAACGCACCAATGGAATACTCTATTCGAACACGGGAGTAACGTTGGTGCTCAAGACGGACATACTGAAAATAACTGTGCAGACGTGTTCACAGCAAAACCAGGGATTACAGCGGCAAACGTGTGTGATATATCACTTGCTTGTTCTCTGATAACAAACATTAGAAATCTAGCAGACAAAATATTCAGTCTCCTCTACAGCAATCCTTGCACATTTGCCAATTTCCTCCTTGAAAACCAACACATCATATTCCATTTGAAAGAAAAGAAGAAATGTTGTCAGTGTACTAAAACTCCTGCTGGAAAAACCATCATCAGTCAGGCCGAATGGGATAGTATGTATGAAATACCTGCAACGACTAATGTGCCTGCTGCTGTGTCATGTAAAGGTGTGTGTTGCTGTAAATACGCTCCACTCACAAACATCTCTATGCCCAAACTTAGGCGTGATCATCCTGATCTCATTTCCAAACTCCCAATGGCTGGGCCAGTGAATGTTATCAGATCAATACGCAATGAAATTCTAGCACATTCTTCAAATGGAACATTGGACAATAAACAGTTTGAGAGTCTCTGGAAGACAACGACAGAAAGTGCACTGGCTTTAGTTGAAATTATCGATAATGAAATGTTCAAAGAAGACATGAAAGAGCAAATATCCTGCCTAAAGACTTGTTACATTGATGGACGTATGTTTGAAGAGTTCAAAGCAGTCATAATTCCAATGATTTCAGACATACATCAGGTAAGTGTTAACTTAAGTAAAATGATGCATATGGGACATTAAATTTGGCATGGCTGTGAGTGTGTATTGTTCCCAAGAATATCTTAAATATTTAAAGTTTAAAATTCATCAAACTTAAATTCATACGAAGGTCTTTTATTGAAATCCTCCAGTGAAATTCGAGTTTGAGAATTTTCTATCATTATTTATCAGAGTTTTGACTCTAACACACTAATATTCCGAAATCTTTGTTTTGTCTGAGAATAATCTTGATCAAATTCAGTTTATTTTAATCAAACTTTTCAGAAGGCTGTTTTTTTATTATTTTATTTTCAAGATTTTTACATATTACATGTACGTAATTTACACAATATACTTTAGTAATAACTTTCATTCTTTCCTCTCTGATTTACTGGCATGTATACATTAAGCATTACATAATTAAGAATGTGTACATGTTACTTTAAGAAAAAGGGAAGAGAGGAAACAGAAAAATAGGGAGACAGAGTAAAGGGGAAATATTCAAATGAAGAGGAAGACAGATAGTGGAAAGGAGATAGGATGGTGATTCATTTTTGATAGAGTTGATTTAAGGAACTGTCCGGGTTTAGTTGATACTAATGTATATTTGTGAAATTGTTAATATGATTTAAAATGAAGACTTGAATTTATGTATTTGTGAGCTCAATCAGGCTTTTCCATTTCTTCCACTGATTATAAAAATTTTCCAAGTAATGTACCCCTTTGCTATTAGCTATGTATTTTTGGACTTAGTAATAATCTCTTTAATAGTATAACTCAAAACATTTATGTTAAAAGAAGAACAAAGACATCTTGTTTTATATATGTATTGTTCAATAGTGAATATACATGTAATTGCATTATCTGTTATGTTATATATTTCATTTTTAGTCAAAATTCCAAAAAGAAAAGACTCTTTATTAAAATTAAAAGGAGTAAGGAGTGCACCTTAAAGTATTTCAAGGCTATGTAACAGCTTTTGAACTTCTTGTCATTCCCACAGTATATGGAGCTTAGAGACAGGCCATTTTACTAACATATATTAATATGCGTATACTAATGAAGTGTGGTAATGAATATGTTCAGACTTGTATAAAAACATGTAAGAATAATTTCTGGAAAGTTGTATTTGGTACTTTAAGTAATTTTAATAAACAAGATGAAGTAAACAAGATAAACAGAGAGTCAATTCTAAAAACACCAATTTGGTATAACAAAAACATTATGATATGGAAGAAAATAGTTTCTTTACAAAAACTGGTACATAAAAGATGTTCTGGTAATAAATGATTTAAAAAAGAATGCAAACTCCTACTACTCCTTTATGAAAAGTTATTAATTTTTAAGTTTGTATTTTATATCATGGTTATATTTTCTTTACATAGAAACTAAATGCAGTGCAAGAAACACAATTGAAACATGAAGAGGAGCGGGACGATCCTATTCCAAAGAATAAAAGAGGTAATGTCAGTTAGAATTAGTATTACCAACAGTGTCGAAAAGGGTAGTATAGCAATGATTTCCATCTGTCTGTTTTTAACACTCCTATAATATGTATAGACAATGTAATGTAAATAATCCTGGTTTTAAGTTTTAATAGAGAGATTGACATTTTGATAACATTGGAACTCAATTAGAATAAAAGTTTGATATGTAGACAATAACTGAGACAAGGTTTCAATTTATCAACAAACAGATGGGCATTTTTCTAACATAACATGTAAAACTCCATTAGAATATGATTTTATGTTCACAATAGATAATACTGTATAGCGGGTTCTATTCACGAGTGTTTTAATTTCGCTATATTCATAGGCTAGCCTTTAAGCGTGAAATTAAAACCATCGCAAACATTAGTACCGCGATAATAAATTACCGTGAACAATGTATTGAAGAAAATCAAAGAGTAAATGTGATTAATGACAAAACATGTTAATGCCCCTCGCTAATATTATGGACGGTCCGTTAAGGAAGGCGAATATGGCCCTTTCAATGTCTATATTATAAACCAGTTGTTCATGTTTCTGTCTAGGTCTGACAAACTCTTTTTGTAAATGGTAAAGAAAACACAAACATACCAAAGGACTGAACACTTTATTCAGGTAAACGAAAAGTATTCACATTTCTGTCACAACATGTACACAGTCACATGTAGTAAGTTAACCCCAAGCTCAGTGAATATCCTATGCCGATATATCGATCAGTGGCCAATTGCAATGTACCGGGAAATATTAAAGACAGTGCAACGTGAAATTAAGTCCATCATGAGTATTGCACAGTTTAATAACTTTAAACATCGTGAAATGAAACCGCTTTACAGTATGTAACTAAAAATATGTAATGAATGAATTGGGTGACCTTTAGTGGAGAGTTCGGAGATATGTTAACAACGACCTGAGCTATCTTTAGCTGGAATTTCTACCATGTGTGTACAATGACTTGAGCTACCTTTATTAGGGATTTCTAACAAGTGTTTGGTAGAATTTGAGCGACCTTTAGTAGATATTTCTACACAATGTGTACATTGACTTTAGCTACCTTCGAAATTCAGTGTAGATTTCTACCAATTGTTTGCAGTAACTTGAACGACCTTTAGTGTCCAGACACAGAAAGTGGACCTGGATCATATGGCGGGTCTTGCGTTTACAGATGATTTACTTGCGCTTTACCATTTATTTAGCCAACATGTCGGAAAAGTTTGATAATGAGCTTTATATCATTACAACTATATGAGAGAAATAGTTTTTCAAAATTATCTTTATTTGTTCAATTTTAGTTTCATTTTTTACGTTTTATTTTCAGACCTGTTTGAGAAGGAACTGGAACAGTGGAAGATTGACGATAAAAAGTTTGTCAACACCAGGGCATCTGATGAAATACTGAAAGCTATCAAGAAATCTAGCTATGTTGTTGTAACAGGCAGTTCAGGAAATGGAAAATCATTCACAAATCGTCACATTGCTTTACAAATGCACTCAGAGCAAGGTTTTGAAATTGTTCCATTTCTTCCTAACGGACCATCTAGCGTAGTCGACTACAGAATTCCAGGTAGGAAACAAGTTTTTGTTATTGACGATATCTGTGGGAAATCAACATTAAATGTAACGTCAGTTGATGACTGGTCTGCCAAGTTGGATGACATACAGAAAGTAATAACACAGGATGAACAACAGGAGCTTGAATGTGGAGATGAAAGTGTAGAAACAGGTGAAGTGAAATTACTTATTTCTAGTAGGTTACATGTTTTCAGAGATCCAAGGTTTCAAACACTAAGGTACATCTGTAACAATGAAAAAAGCCTCCTGTCAGACGATTTGCGTCTCACAGACAGAGAAAAGGAACAAATGATGCAGACATATTTCTTAAACAATTCTGCAAGTGTTGAACATAATCTACAAACACTTGACTTCTTTCCACTGCTATGCAAGCTTTCATCAGAACAATCAGCACTAAACATTGCAGAGTTATTCAAATATCCAATACATAGTATTACACAGGATTTGAAAGAATTAAAACTTAGAAATTTGTATGGCTATTGTTCAGTCCTGTTGTGCTTACTGTTTGACAAAGGGTTTGACATTAAATGGTTCACACCAAAGTTAACACCACCTGAAATACAGAAAACATTGAAACAGGTATGTGGGGAATGTGGCATAAAATATGACCGCGAATCGGTAAGAAATGACATTAAAGAACATTTTGATGTTATTGAGTGTACGTATGTTAAGAAAGTTGGTACTGTGTACAGCATTATTCATGACAAGATCTTTGATCTTACAGCAGTATTGTATGGTACAACTTTGTTGAAATGTTTTATCGATCATGCATCTAGTGCATTTATTGCTGAGCGTTACATTTTAGAATGTCTATTACCTACCAAGGATTATAACAATGATTCAATCATTATCCCACACATTTACACAGAAGAGTACTTTCAAAGACTAGAAAATGATTTGACAAAAGGTGAAACATACAGTACATTCCATAACAGGCAACTTGAACATGATATGTACAGACAAAAATTCATCACATATTGTAAAAATACAAAACAATTTGAAACATGTTTATCAAACATTAGTGAAATGATTGAGAAAAGGGAACCAATGCAGCCAGAATTACAGTCAGTTCCAAAACTTCCTTTGATTGAAGCCATTTTAGAAGGTTATATTGATATTGTGTCAATGCTTCTGGAAATGAAGTGTGATGTAAATCTATTTGACATAGACAAACGGACTCCAATATATGTAGCAGCAATGTTAGGGCAAACAAGCGCGGTCAAATTATTGTTACAACATGGTGCAGATGTATCAATGTGTAATAAGTATGGGGATTCTCCATTATGTGCTGCTTCTCATCATGGACGTACCCCGACCGTGACTTTATTGTTAAAACGCGGTGGAAATATATCACAATGCAATAATATTGGGCAGACACCATTGTATTCTGCTTCTTCAAATGGACACACAGAGACAGTGACTTTATTGTTACAACACGGAGCAGATGTATCACAGCGTGATAAGTCTGGGTTGTCACCATTATATGCTGCTTCTTTTAATGGACACACAGAGACAGTGTCTTCATTGTTACAACATGATGCAGATGTATCAAGGTGTAATGCGAATGGTTCGTCACCATTGTATGCTGCATCTTTTAGAGGACATACAGAGACAGTGACTATACTGTTACAACACGGTGCAGCTGTATCGATGTGTAATAAGTATGGGGTTTCTCCATTATATGCTGCTTCATATACTGGACACCCAAATACAGTGGCTTTATTATTACAATACGGTGCAGATGTATCAAAGTGTAATAAAAATGGGGTTTCTCCATTATATGCTGCTTCTCGTCATGGACACACAGAGACAGTGGCTTTATTGTTGCAGCACGGTGCAGATGTATCACTGTGTAGCACATATGGGGCTTCTCCATTATATGCTGCTTCATGTCAAGGACACACAGAGACCATGTCTTTATTGTTACAACACGATGCAGATGTATCACATTGTAATGTGAATGGGTGGTCACCATTGTATGCTGCTTCTTTTAAAGGACATACAGAGACAGTGACTTTACTGTTACAACACGGTGCAGATGCATCACTGTGTAGCAAATATGGTGCTTCTCCATTGTATGCTGCGTCTCGTCATGGATGCACTGAGACGGTGAATTTATTGTTACAGCGTGGTGC
Source organism: Pododesmus macrochisma (assembly GCA_032359645.1). NCBI lineage: Eukaryota > Metazoa > Mollusca > Bivalvia > Pectinida > Anomiidae > Pododesmus > Pododesmus macrochisma. The sequence goes on along the minus strand of JAUMGZ010000468.1, from coordinate 4,205 downwards.
AGATGTATCGCAGTGTAATAAGGATGGAGAGTCGCCATTGTATGCTGCTTCTCATAATGGACATACAGAAACAGTGACTTTATTATTACAATACGGAGCAGATGTATCAATGTGTAATGCATATGGGGCTCCTCCATTATATGCTGCTTCTTGTCATGGACACACCGAGACAGTGGCTTTAATGTTACAGCGCGGTGCAGATGTATCACAGTGTAATAAGAATGGAGAGTTGCCATTACATGCTGCTTCTCGTTACGGACATACAGAGACAGTAACTTTATTTTTATTACACGGTGCTGATGCCTCATAGTGTGATAAGGAAGGGTTATGCTACTTCTTATAAATTACATAAAGAGACAGTGACTTTATTGTTACAACACGAAGCATATTTTTTTACAGTGTGATAAATGAGGGTGATCAACAGTGTATGCTGCTTCTCATAACGGACTTACAGAGATACATACTTTATCGTTACTCCACGATACAGTTGTACCACATTGCAACAATAAAGGGAGGTTACGTCCCCATTGCTAGCTGCATATTGCGGTGACGGTTGATTTGGAGCTTTGCTTCACGTCAAGGGCAAGGGCCACTCCCCTATGTAGTTTGTTTGACGGTATTTTGAATGCCCGTCTATGTTTGCTAGTTGGTTGCGGTATTGATTTGATGCCACGGCCATAAAATCGGAGTGGGGGCATACATTGTTACCCGTGTCCGTCCGTACGAAAATCCTTGTCATCGCTCTACAGAGTTTACATTAATTTGATTTTAACTAAACTATGTATAGGTAATCAGTTCTATGATACCTCTATCGAATTTGCGAATTAAGGTCGTCCTGTCAATATTTAGGTCACGGTGTCTTTAAATAAAATCACATAGAAAAGCCGTGTCATCGATCTACATGGTTTAAGTGTCGTTTGATTTTTACCAAACTATATACAGGTAGTCAGTTCCGTAATACCTAAAATGTGTTCGCAAATCAAGGTCATTCGGTCAATATTTAGGTCACCGTGACTATAAAAGATCAAATATAAAATTATTGTTCATGTTCTATCGAGTTTAACTACCATTTGAATTTCACCAGCATATATACACAAAATCAGTTTCATGATACCTCGCATGAGTTTAAAAACCAAGGCCGTCCAGGGAATATCTAGGTCACGTTGTCTTTAATAAAATCGTATAGAACATCCTTGTCCTAGCTGTATCGACTTTAAACTATATTTCATTATTTGGCTTCAGCCTTATTGCAGAATAACACAAACCAAAATAGTTCCTAAAAAGCAGAATCCGGGGACATTCATGTTGCTTCGACGTTGTCTAGTTAATGAAGCTATTGTTTGTTTGTCAATAACCTTTGTTCTGTTGATCCTATTTCTTCTTATTTTATTAAGATGCTATATTCAAGGGTCTTCCCTTTGTATGTTTTACAAGCCCTCAAGAGCCTGCATTTCTTAGAGAACTTACTCAGTATTGGGAAGCTGTGACCTGTTCGGCTCAATCCAAGAATCATTGAGTTAATTTTCTCATAAAGTTCGCAGCATATTTTATATACTCATACATTAGGCTTTAGGTAGCATTTTTGCTCACATGATCGAGTATTATGCATGTACGTTTTTTTCTTATTATCAACTCCACATAGATTGTATGTCTCCTGTGCTTTTAAGTACAAAATTGCGAACAATGAGTGTGAGCTTCTCATTTGTAATTCGTTAGCTTATTTACCCGATGATAGCCAATACAGTTACAATAAACCATTGTATTTTGTAGTAATTATTTAAAAGTTAATTCAAGCATTGAGGGCCTATACACGAATTTGAATCGTACCTGGAACCATTTGACACATACACAATCAATTAACATGCATAAATGATATAAACGATCATAACTACATAACTATGAGATAGTTTGAGACAGTTATATTGTGTTGTACCAAATCTATTTATGTTGCGTTCATCTTACAATTTCATGAATATCACTAGCACGTAGTCACATGCAACAAAGATTTAAAAAATACTATCTTGATAGTACTGCAATCATCATCTATATACACAAATACAATAAGTGAAAGTATTATATATTTATGTACAACTTACTGCTTAGTTATTAGATGTTCTTATTTGTTTTTTTATGAAACTTAGTTGCTGACACTTTCAGTCAATCCAGACCAACTATCCAAGGTAGAGTTCCCATACCAATACTTCCGTCGTTCATTAACAGTTTACATCGTCGACTACTCCAAAACCACCGGACCAATTTTAACTGAACATGGAGCCAATGCTAAATCTAGCTTCGAAGCAGCCGTCATTAATGGACGCTAGAGAGAAAATGAATTTAGAATAGACAAGACCTCGGTAATTCAAAAGCTAAAAAGCCAAGAATGGGTAAGGGAAAAATTCACGAATGTAATGACGAACAAACTACATTCCAACAAAACACATCCATTGATGCAGGAGATTCACATTTGTTCAAATGGTGAGGCCCACCCTCCAAGGGGTGCCACTAGCGAGCAAAAACGGGGAAAATAGACAAAATTACAAAAATCTGCTAATAAACTACAAAGTTTAAATATTAATTATTGTATTTGAAGTCATCTTGGGGCACGGATATACAAGTTTGCTCAGGGATAATCTTTTGGGTAAAAATTCCAACAATATCAGTAAAATACATGTTTGTTAAATTTTCACATTTTCAACTTCCAAAACAATTGAACAAATTAACAAACAAATAGGTTTGAAGAACCCCTTGGTGAAGGGGATTCAGTTTTGTTCATATTTTGAGGAACTGTGGCCACTAGAGGACCAAAATGGAGAAAATTTGATAAAAATCTTCAATCAAACTAATCAAGAAAATCAAGATGGATGCTATCTTGAATTAATTCAATTGTGCTACATCATTTAAATATGTTCTGACATGCATTCGCATAAAGCCGTTCACAACGTGACATTTTTAATATTGAAATATTGGTATAACATATGTACAAAAGTTACGTTTGTCACTGCAATATTGATTAAAAAGACAGTAACAAAGTTATGTTATTCTTAATTGTAATATATAGAATACTATTGTCCAATAAGAAATTTACCTATAATAACTATGATGTGATTTACTGAAGTTTAGATTAATTCTTTGTGTAGATGAAGCTGTTTGTATGAATAACAATGAATTGTGAACAAACAGTGAAATATAAAGAGATGTCACCATGAACATATCATGATGACACCAACTCTTCTATTCGCCTGTGATTGAATAACAAGCAACAAAGAGTTAAGGATATCAATAGTAGCAATACTTTTAGAATAGTATGAAATGGAAAAGAATGTCTCTCTCTTTCTCTCATACAATTGTTTATTTCTTGATTCATCCTTGATTTTTTTTCTCTTTTTTTCATCATACTCCTAACAAAACATTTTGTTATCTATTTTTTATTACTATTTAAATATGAAAATTGTCCTTCATAGAAAAATAGCAATATGGTTTTGAGATTACATTTTTGATTTACGTTTGCATATAAGTATATACAATGTATATAATGTATTATGTATAATGTATGCATTATTATATGTGTGTACTACCATTATATTGGATAATAACTACCAATAATCCTCTTAAGACAAACGTAGCAAACTAAATGTCAAACCACATGTATATCAATATTCAACAAAAAAGCTAGAAAATTGTTATTGATGCTTGCTTAAACATGACCAACATTAACCAGGGAAATTTCAAATACAAGATGTTATAATGTCAAACTTACCAAAAGAAATTGCAAATGGCAAAGATCGGTGTGCTTTCCTTTTGTTTCTATATTAAACATTCGGCAATACAATATCATTTAGGAGAATTACGATGCTGTCATTATACATGTACAATGTTCTATGCAAAGATTGTTCAATTCAGATCATTATAAATTGAAATTAAGTATTTTCATTTTTTTCTCACTAACTTATAATAGTTATGTTTATTTTATCTGTTCATGAATTCAAGAATGAATTTGATTTGTACATAAGTAAACCTTGGCTCAATACGCGGTACTTCTTTGTGTGTACTTGACAAATAATAAATAAAATGACTACACTTATCATGTGAATTTGTTTTGTGTTATTTATAATGTTCTGTAATATAGGTTATTTGTTGTTGTTGTTGTTGTTGTTGTTGTTGTTGTTGTTGTTGTTGTTGTTGTTGTTGTTGTTGTTGTTGTTGTT
>JAUMGZ010000446.1:0-10552 GCA_032359645.1 Pododesmus macrochisma | reverse complement strand
GAGATCAATTACTAAGTTATGTCGACATGTTGTAATAAATTGTAACATTATGTCGACATGTTGAGATCAATTACTAAGTTATGTCGACATGTTGTAATAAATTGTAACATTATGTCGACATGTTGAGATCAATTACTAAGTTATGTCGACATGTTGTAATAAATTGTAACATTATGTCGACATGTTGAGATCAATTACTAAGTTATGTCGACATGTTGTAATAAATTGTAACATTATGTCGACATGTTGAGATCAATTACTAAATTATATCGACATGTTAGCTATACAATGTGTCGACATTTTAGGGATAAATTGTAACATGTCGACATGTCGAGATCAACATTACGTTTTATCGACAAAACATATCGCCATATTCAATGCAACTAAACGACATAGCGCAATTATTAAAACAACACATGGACAAAGATTATCTCAGTATATCTACATATCGCTGATAGCTTACAGAAGCGTATTATCTTAATATACAACATTACTAAGAAATGTGGCTTGTAGTTCAAGTGTCTTATTAACTGTTTTCTTGATTATTTTATATAACATAGCGATATTGATATAGATATCTCAAACATATATATCGTTAACTCGTTATTTACAAAGTCGTTATTTTTATATAACAAAGCGATATTGATATATATATTTCCGTAATTTGATTATGTTATATGATAACAGCGACAAAGAAATGTTTGTTTGTTTGTTTTATTTGGGGTTAGCGTTCTTTTAACTCGTGTATAGGTCATATCGAGACAGTGTCTACTTGTGACAGTGCGCACTTATGACAACTTTATAGTGCTGTCTCACTGAAATATTACGCCACAGACACATTGGCATGATACTTCACTCGGTCACATTATCCTAACACCGAGCCAACTAGTTCTCCTCCTACCAGTAATAATGGTGATCGCTTAGCAGGGAGTGAGAAGATTACCCAATTTTAACGTCTTACGTTTTGACGCGACCGGGATTCGATCCCACGACCTTGGAATCTAGCATTAGTCTACCAGCACAAAGCGAAAGCCCCGACAACTGGGACACCGCGATGGTGCGACACAGAAATAGTTATCTCAATCCTGTATATCGTTAACTCATTATTAAATAACTGATGTCGACATAGCGACTTTGCCTATATTAAAAATAATGAGTTAATGATATAAAGGATTAAGATAACTATTTCTTTGTCGCTATATTTATATGACATAATCAAATTACGACATATCGTTCCGCGTTATTTTGATATTGAATGTTGTATATCGCGAAATTAACAGAGCTAATTCTGACATAACGTCTATTCTGATGCAAAAATTACGATTTAACTTTATAAAGGATTGAGACATGTATTTCCATGTTGCTATATAAATGTAAAATAATCGCGATAACAGTAAATATGTCACTTCAACAAAAGGCCATATTTCTTTATAACGTTTAATATATACGATGTAGATATTATAGGGCTAATCTGAATCTCCTACAGGTTTCACTAGATTTTACTCAAACTTTGCTCATTTATTACAAACACATTGAAGATATGCATCTCTCCTTTTGGAGATATTTGGTGAATGAATGTTGAGAAAAATGCCTATGTGTTGTACTTCTGATGTATTTTCAAACAATTCCTATGTGTTGAACTTTCTGATGAATTTTCATAGAATTGCTGTGTGTTGAACGTAGCCAACGTGTTTTCAATGGATTGTTTAACTTTGATTTATTTGATCTAGAACTTCCAAACTAATAAATGCATTTTTCTGTATGCATAGTTTTAAAAGTTATATTGACTCAAGTTTGCCCTGGGCGACGCAGGTTAGGGCCGAATGGCTCTTGTTTATTCCTTAAAATCGGAATTTGGACCATGTAAGGAACACATACAGCAATTTTAAGAGAATCTGGTCAAGGGTTTCTGTCAAGAAGTAAAAAGGTCAACGTCGCTGTAGTTTAGAAGTAGAGCGTTCGCTCTTCCATACTGGTAGGCTGGTGTTAGAATCCAAGGCGGGATTCGAATTCCAGCCGCGTCAAAACCTAAGACGTTATCGGTCCCTGCTAACATTCAGTCTTTCTTGGTAGAAGGAAGGGCTTGTTGGCCTGGTGTAATTATAATGTGGCCTAGTGAAGTATCAATGTTTCTAAGACCTGATATTTCAGTGATACAGCACTAAGTGTGCACCGTCACAAACAGCCTCCGTCTTGATTTGACCATTAAGTGAGTTGAAGGGACATTAATCCCAAACAAAACAAACACGTCTTAAAGGACATACATAAATAGAATCAGGGGATGTAGTCAGTCTATAGACATGGCCGCTTACGTGATACAGCCGAGGTAAGATATACGAAATCAGCCGAGGTGCGACGATTGGTTGACAAAGGTGTATGTGAGTGAAAAGAACGACAACTCTGGCAAAGAACGACAACTCTGGGTAGAGATTGGTTTATTGTAACAAATTAAAACATTCCAAATAAACAGAAAATAACACATGGTTAAAAAAAGTCATTGATATTTCAGACTATTCACACGGATCACTAAAGAGCCTTACTTACAATGGATCACTACTGGATTTACAATATAATAGATCACTACAGGAACTTTACTTATAGTGGATCACTAAAGGAACTATACTTATAATGGATCACTACAGAAACTTTACTTACAATGTATCCCTACAGGAACTTTACTTATAATGGATCACTAAAGTAACTTTTCTTATAATAGATCACTACAGGAACTTTACTTATAGTGGATCACTAAAGGAACTTTACTTATAATAGATCACTACAGGAACTTAACTTATAATAGATCACTACAGGAACTTAACTTATAATAGATCACTACAGGAACTTTACTTATAGTGGATCACTTCTGGAACTTTACTTAAAATGGATCACTACAGGAACTTTACTTATAATGGATCACTAAAGAAACTTTACTTATAATGGATCACTTCTGGAACTTTACTTATAATGGATCACTAAAGAAACTTTACTTATAATGGATCACTAAAGAAACTTTACTTATAATGGATCACTACAGGAACTTCACTTATAATGGATAACTACAGGAACTTTACTTATAATGGATCAACGCAGGAACTTAACTTATAATAGATCACTACAGGAACTTAACTTATAATGGATCACTACAGGAACTTCACTTATAATGGATAACTACTAGAACTTAACTTATAATGGATCAACGCAGGAACTTTACTTATAATGGATCAACGCAGGAACTTTACTTTTAATTGACCAACGCAGGAACTTTAATTAAAAAGGATCACTACTGGAACTTTACTTATAATAAATCACTACTGGAACTTCACTTATAGTGTATCACTAAAGGAACTTTACTTATAATGGATTACTACTGGAACTTTGATTATAATAGAACACTACTGGAACTTTATTTATAATGGATCAACGCAGGAACTTTACTTATAATGGATCACTACTGGAACTTTACTTTTAATGGATCAACGCAGGAACTTTACTTATAATGGATCAACGCAGGAACTTTACTTTTAATGGACAAACGCAGGAACTTTAATTAAAAAGGATCACTACTGGAACTTTACTTATAATAAATCACTAAAGAAACTTTACTTGTAATGGATCACTACAGGAACTTTACTTATAATAAATCACTAAAGGAACTTTACTTATAATGGATTACTAAAGAAACTTTACTTATAATGGATCACTATAGGAACTTCACTTATAATGGAAAACTACAGGAACTTTACTTATAATGGATCAACGCAGGAACTTTACTTATAATAGGTCACTACTGGAACTTAACTTATAATAGATCAACGCAGGAACTTTACTTATAATAGATCACTACCGGAACTTTACTTTTAATGGATCAACGCAGGAACTTTACTTATAATGGATCAACGCAGGTCCTTTAATTATAATTGATCACTACTGGAACTTTACTTATAATAAATTACTACTGGAACTTTACTTATAGTGTATCACTAAAGGAACTTTACTTATAATAGATCACTAAAGAAACTTTACTTATAATGGATCACTACAGGAACTTTACTTATAATGGATCACTACAGGAACTTTACTTATAATGGATCACTAAATAAACTTTACTTATAATGGATCACTACAGGAACTTCACTTATAATGGATCACTACAGGAACTTCACTTATAATGGATCACTACAGGAACTTTACTTATAATGGATCAACGTAGGAACTTTACTTATAATAGGTCATTACTGGAACTTTACTTATAATAGATCACTACTGGAATTTGACTTATAATGGATCAACGCAGGAACTTTACTTATAATAGGTCACTACTGGAACTTTACTTATAATAGGTCACTACTGGAACTTTACTTACAATGGATCACTACAGGAACTTTACTTATAATGGATCAACGCAGGAACTTTACTTATGATAGATCACTACTGGAACTTTACTTTTAATGGATCAACGCAGGAACTTTAATTATAATGGATCACTACTGGAACTTTACTTAAAATAAATCACTACTGGAACTTTAATTAAAATGGAACACTTCTGGAACTTTACTTATAATCGATCAACGCAGGAACTTTACTAAAACTGGGTCACTACTGGAACTATTCTTATAATGGATCAACGCAGCAAACTTTACTTATAATGGATTACTACAGGATTTCTTCTTGTAATGGATCACTTCAGGATTTCTTCATATAATGAATCACTACAGAATTTCTACTTATAATTTATCACTTCAGGAACTATACATATAGCGTATTACTGCAGGAACTGAACTTATAATGAAACACTTCAGGAACTTTACCTATACTGTATCACTACAGGCTCTGAATTTATAATGAAACACTTCAGGAACTAGACCTATACTGTATCACTACAGGCTCTGAACTTATAATGAAACACTTCTGGAACTTTACCTATAGCGTATTACTGCAGGAACTGAACTTATAATGAAACACTTCAGGAACTTTACCTATAATGTATCACTACAGGAACTGAACTTATAATGAAACACTTCAGGAACTTTACCTATAATGTATCATGACAGGAACTGAACTTATAATGAAACACTTCAGGAACTTAACCTATAATGGATCACTACAGGAACTGAACTTATAATGAAACACTTCAGGAACTTTACCTATAATGGATCACTACAGGAACTGAACTTATAATGAAACACTTCAGGAACTTTACCTATAATGTATTACTACAGGAACTGAACTTATAATGAAACACTTCAGGAACTCGACCTATAATGTATCATGACAGAAACTCAACTGATGTTCTAACACTTATATTGTACAGTGATTATATTGATTAAATACAGGAACGATGAATCACATGCAGAACTCAACTAAAAATGGATAACTAAATGAACTGTTACATTGCTTAAGGGAATAAAACTACTTGACCTTTCAAAACACAATTTCTACCCATCATTCCGGGTCAAATGGCATCAACTGAAACAACGTTGCTGAATCTCCATGAGATTATGGTTTGTATGTTTACCACTCATGGTCATACCCTTATGTTCCCCTGTGGACCAGAATCATGTAAGTTTACCACTCATGGTCACACCCTGCTGTGGACCAGAATCATGTAAGTTAACCACTCATGGTCACACCCTGCTGTTCCCCTGTGGGTCATAATCTTAATTTTTACAATACTGCATTCCCATCTCCTAAAGATACATCCTGCCAAATTTGTTAAAAATATACCGAGTAGTTCCTGATATGTTTTAGTTTTTGAAAGCTGAAGCTACAATACATTTCACTGTGCCATCCCCAACCCCCATCCCCTGAGGATGGTCCCTGCCACATTTGGTTGACCTCTTCCCAGTAGTTTCTGAGAATATGTTGTTTAATACAACAATTTTAGCTTCTTGGGAACTTATAACAATAGAAACAAGAACAAAATAATGTTTTACATATTTTTTTATGTCCTTCAAATAAGTTTTTTTTCCAAAAGAATATTTTTGTATGAAAACAATAGTCGTGATTAAATATGTAATATAAATAATGAAACATATCAAAAATACTATTTAATTGAAAAAGTATACACTTATATACAATCTGTTCAAACCTTAAATGTTATTCTAATTCGACGAAATGAATTAAATGTGATCTTAATTACAAATAACAATTCAAACATTCAAAGATGTGTATCTATTATTTAAATAAAATACATATATCAATAAATAAAATAACAAAAGGTTCAATGGGCCGTACCATCCATCTGGTTGAAACAGGCATTAATTGTATTTTAATATTTTAAATTTTTCTTTCAAATTTATGTGGGCAAGAATCGTGTAAGTTAACCACCCTTGGCCAAACCCTTCTGTTCCCCTGAGGGTAAAAATCTTGTTAGTTTACCACCCTTGGTACCACTCTTCTGTTCCCCTGTGGTCCAGAATTTTGTAAGTGTACTACCCTTGGCACCACCCTTCTGTTCCCCTGTGGGTCAGAATTTTGTAAGTGTACTACCCTTGGCACCACCCTTCTGTTCCCCTGTGGGTCAGAATTCTGTAAGTTTTCCACCCTTGGCCCCATTCTTATCTTCCCATGTGCGTAAACATCTTGTCATTTTATCACCCTTGGCCCAGTCCTTCTATTCCCCTGTAGGCCAGGATCTTGATAGTTTACCACCATTTGCCCCACTCTTCTGTTCCCATGTGGACCAGCATATTGTAACGTGTACCACCCTTGGCCCAACCCTTCTGTTCCCCTGTGGGCTAACATCTTGTAAGATTATTACCATTGGTCAAACTCTTCTGTTCCCTGTGGACCAGCATCTTGCAAGTTCATCACCCCTGAACCCACCCTTCTGTTCCCCTGTGGTCCAGCATCTTGTAAGATTACCTCCCTGGTCCCAACATTTATGTTCCCCTGTGGACCAGCATCTTGTAAATTTACCACACTTGGCCCCATCCTTTTGTTCCCCTGTTAGCCATACTCTTATAAGTTTACTACCCTTGGCACCATCCTTCTGTTCCCCTGTTAGCCATACTCTTATAAGTTTACCACCCTTGACTCCCTGATGTTCCTCTGTAGGCCAGAATCTAGTAAGTTTACCTTCCTTGGCCCTACCCTTCTGTTTCCATGTGGGTCAGCATCTTAATTTGTACAATATTGCATTACCATCACCTTATGATACATCTTACCAAATTTGTTTAACACCCTTGGCCCCACCCTTCTGTTCCTATGTGGGCTAAAATATTGTTAGTTTACCACCCTTGGCCCACTCTTCTGTTCCCCTGTACGCCGGAATCTAGTCAGTTTACCTTCCTGGGCCCCACCCTTCTGTTCCACTGTGGGCCAACATCTTTTAAGTTTAGCACCAAAGTCCCCACTCTTCTGTTCCCCTGTGGTCCAGCATCTTGTAAGATTACCTCCCTGGTCCCAACTGTTATGTTCCCCTGAGGACCAGCATCTTGTAAAGTTACCAAACTTGGTCCCAACCTTTTGTTCCCCTGTTAGCCATACTCTTATAAGTTTACCAGCCTTGGCCCCAACCCTGTGTTTCTATGTGGGCTAAAATATTGAAAGATAACCACCCTTTGGCCCCACCATTCTGTTCCCATGTGGGTCAGCGTCTTAATTTTTACAATGTTGCATTCTCATCTCCTTATGATACATCCTGCCAAATTTGTTTACCATCCTTGGCCCCACCCTTCTGTTCCCGTATGGGCTAAATTTTTGTTAGTTTACCACCCTTGGCCCAACCATTCTGTTTCCCTGTGGGCCAGACTTTTGTAAGTTTACAATCCTTGGTCCCACCACTCTGCTCCCCTGTGGGCAAGAATCTTGTTAGTTTACCACCCTTGGCTCTCCCTTTTATTCCCTTGTGGGCCAGAATCTTGTTAGTTAACCACCCTTGGCCCCACCCTTATGTTCCTCTGTGGGCCATGACCTTATACGTTAAGTACCTTTGGCTCCATCCTTCTATTCCCCTGTGGGTGTGAATCTAAATTTGAACAATATTGCATGCCCATCACCTTAAGATACATCCTACCAAACTTGTTATAAATATGCCGTGTTGTTTCTGATATGTTTTTATTTTTTTGAAGGCTGAAGCCACACTAAATGTCATTTTGCTATATTAATCTACCTTTCCCATGGGTAACCATGTTACATTCAGTTCCCATAATGATGCGTACTGCCAATTTTGTTTAATTATGTCAAGAAAAGTGTCTAAGGCGATATCGTTTAAAAGCATACAATACTATTTACACCTTTTGTCCCGTCCACCTGTCCCCAAAAGGGTGGGGTTGGGGTTAGGGACTTAATTTGTAAATCTTGAATCCCCTTCAATTCAGGATGAGTCCTGTCATATTTAGTTGTTATATGTTAAATGGTTTCTTATATGTCGATTAAAGGGATACAGTCTGATTTATATTTGTTGGCCCGCCAACCTGTCCGCTATAGACTATATTTGTACACTCTTAAATCCCCATTCCCCAAGAATGTATCCTGTCAAATTTGGTTGAAATCTGCCATATAGTTTCTGAAGCGATGTCGTTTAATAGCATACATTTACATTAACCTTTTTGGCTTCGCCCACCTGACATCTGGGGGCCAGAGAATTCATGATTACAGAATTGAATCCCCTTTCCCTGAGAGTGCTTACTGTCAGATTTAATTTTAATATTACAAGTAATTTCTGAGATGTCGTTTAAAGGGATACAGTTAAATTTCCCCTTTTGACCCGCTCACCTGTCCCATGGAGAGTGTCAAAGATTTCATTTGTTCATAAATCCCCGCTCCCCCTCCCCATCCCCCTTAGGATGATCCATGCTAAATTTGGTTTAAATCTTCCCAGTAGTCTCTGAACATATGTTGTCTAATACAAAAATGTGACCTTACTGGGAAGTTATATAAGAAGAAACCAAAACAAAATAATGTTTTACATATTTTGTTATGTCCTTTAAGAACCTTTTTTTTCCTCAAAAGAATATATTTGTATTAAAAATATTCCTGATTTAATGGGCAATATCAATATTAATACATATTAACATACTATTTAATTGAAACAGTATACACTTATATACAATCAGTTCAAACCTTAATTGTTATTGTAATTCTGCGAAATGAATAGCATTGGCTCTACATTACAATAACATTCATCGATTTATATCTATTATTTAAATAAAATACATTAATCAATATATAAAATAACAATAAATTCAATGGGCCTTAACACCCATCTGGTAGAAACAGGCATTATTTGTATTCAAATAATTACCGGAATTTGACTTTGATATTTAAATTGTTCCTTTCCATTTATTCAAAATGTCCCTGTTTAGGACCGAACCCAATTATTCGAACAAATGTAAATCCCTTCCCATATTAAAAAAAAATAAACCTCAAACTTTATTTTACTATTAAAATATTCTTGTCAAAACTTATACATGTAGTTCAAATGAAGAATTGGGTCTTGCCCTGGCCGTTAGGCAGGAAATAATGTTTCATTGACAACAGCTGTAACTATGGAATCCTTTGAGGTAGCATTGTGTTATTTTGACCCTGTGTTCATGTGAAAGAGACTTGCATTGTGTTTATTTCACTCAGTGGAAAGGCTATGGTCTGATCCTGATACTTTCTTTTAAAAATATTATTTAAAATAAATTACTTTGAAGTTAGATTATGTAGAAAATGTGTACCAAACGCATTTCTTGTTATTACATTTTGAATACATAACAACAAATGTGTATATTATATTCTGTATGAAATATATGAAATTTCTTTTACACATCATTAGAATTTCAATTTTTGTTCATATGCTGTATTCTCATTGACATATTGTTTGTCCTTAAATAAATACAACTCTTGTTTATTTGTGTAACTTGTTTTATCAATAGGCTTTTGGCGAACAAAAATATACATCATATATAATTTACTTAGGAGTCAGCAGTGCAGTTATTCATTATTTTTTTTTTTAATTACAGATGTTTAGGAAGTTTAATGACACGATAATTAGTACTTTATTTTTTTCATTTACTTGTCCTATAAACGTAAAATAAATATTTAAATGTAATGTACTTTATATTGATTACTTTTCCTATAAACGTAAAATAATTATTTAAATGTATGGAACTTTATATAGATTACTTAATTGTCCTATAAAGGTAAAATAAATATTTAAATGTATGGTACTTTATATTGATTACTTGTCTTATTAACGTAAAATAATTATTTAAATGTATGGTACTTTATATTGATTACTTGTCCTATAAACGTAAAATAAATATTTAAATGTATAGTACTTTATATTGATTACTTGTCCTATAAACGTAAAATAAATATTTAAATTGATGGTACTTTATATTGATAAAAGCTTCATTATATCTTGTGATTGGGTTAAAGTTCGTCAAAATGTTGCTTTATTTATTGTACATATATTATTTGTAATATATATTGTTGTTGTATGTGTAACATGAAACACTTGCATAAATTAAAAAAAAAACCTAACCTCAAACAAGAGGCCCAATGGGCCTTAACGGTCACCTGAGTGCATTGGTCAATAGCATTTTGAATAATAGTGGTATTG
>JAUMGZ010000435.1:0-10553 GCA_032359645.1 Pododesmus macrochisma | reverse complement strand
TTATCTGACAAGGGTTTGCCTGTCTACTCCATACTTAATCTAACAATGTGATAAATTTCTAGTGTATTATCAGATAACCATACATTTCAGCCTCAATTAATGAGAGCTATATCTGCCTTGTGCTGTATTTGACAAGATCTAGGTTTGACTCGAGAGTTTTATTATTGTCAAACTGGAGAATCTTGTGCTCATGACCAGTGTTAAAAGGGTACATACTAATGTCATTCTGTCTACATCTTTCATTTAACATTGTACAAATGTACATTTATATTTTTTTTAGAAAATTACATTTTTCATCCTTGTCCAATTCATGTTGTAGACTAGAAAATGATATCTTAGGCCAAACAAAATAAATACTGTGTTTCCGCTAACGGCTTCAAAAAAATTAGGGTAGATGGGTAGGCAAATCTTTTTATTTCACTTTAAGTTTTTACATAGGTTATATAGAGACGGAGGTTCTGACTTTAACAGTGCTTGTCTTGAAATGGCAAAAACACTTTTAGGATAGGCACTAACAATAAGGGTCTGTAGGGTTAGCGGAAACACAAGTATTTTTGCTTTTGGCCTTACATATACATGCAAAATTGTGTATAAATGTATTCATTAAGTTATTTATTTTTAATCAATAGAACATTTTGCTTCACTTGAGTAGTTTCAGGTACAAATGATTCATAAAACTATTTAATTCTATAAAGACAAACTTTTCACATGACAACTTGTGGTGGCTTTGAAACATTGATATTAAACCTTATACTCATGCATGTATAAATATCAAAGAAATACATGTCAATTTTTGCATATTATACACGTACCTTTGTGATGGATGAAAGATTTTACATTCAATTTTAAAAATGTTCTCCTCGTAAAGTATTAGATCAAAGGCATACTCAAATATGTGAATACATGCGCAATAAATTTATCACATAATGATCGTTATCGTAAAAACTCTCGTGTGATCGAGAAGAAACTGCGATTTTTCTGTGAAGATTTCTGTCAAAAGATAAACGTTCCCATTCTCACTTCCTGTATATGTAGTTGATTTTGTTAGTGCATTGGATATGAAGATGTCTTTCAGTCGGTAAAAAATTTACGAGGAAATATTCTTGATTCTTAGAGCATGATCAAATGAGATTTATGATTAAATATGTTAATTTTTTGACCTGTTATTAATTCAGGTTTTAAATTTTACATTTACGTGTACATGTCAATGTTGAAACAGATTCAGTGTTATAGTCAATGTTAAGAATTACACCTTTACTGATAAAATAATGCCAAATAAATACTGTCTGTTTTTGATTACGTACAGCTAATTTTAAGTAACTTATAAAATTAATGTTCAAATTATATAAAAGGCCTATTGTTTTTTCTGTCTCTTATTAATACGCCACATACTTTGTGTTGACAGAATGAATGAAAAGTTTATGCATTGGAATTCATTTTAGTCAACAGACATTGACAAATGAAAAAAGAGTTTTAATGATGTGAAAAATATTGACCATTTTGGTTGCATGTTAATAAAATTGAATGAAAAGACATACAAAGTCACAGACACAGACATTAGATGTCAACAATATATGGAGATAAAACTCATCCATATTAAAACAAAGGCACCAGAAATAGTACATAATATTCCTGTATATAAATAATCAAGACCTTGAGTGGAAACCATGTTTTGCTGCAACTAAGGGGACATAACTCCATCATTTACAGTTGAAAACATACATGTATTATTGAAAAAATTAAATTTTTAAAGCTGCATGATTACAAATTAAAGTTTTGAATTTTATAGTAATAAAATTGATTTGAAACCTTGTCTCAATCAGAGATTTTCTTAAATTGAATAAATTTTGTTTGGCTTTACATTTCCTAAAACCAGAAAGTTCATGATCACATGCAAGCTTTGCTATAATTTAAGAGTACAATTCACTCTATGACGTCTTGTTGTAACTGTTCATTACACGTTGGTTATCTGTGTTGTGTTTAACTTGATTGGTGTTGATGTGGTGCCAGGTGCCTGTTGTTTACAAGTAATTAAAATGCGTTCCTGCAACACCTCAGCATGTCTACATGTACCGTAGCTATGGTGGGCTTTAAGATCCATTCAGCATTTCTTACAAACTCTTACATGATCCATGTACTATTTAAAAATTTGTGCGATTATTTCTTCTTAAATGAGTTTAAAACACAACTGAAGTTGCATTTTCTTGTATAATTTTATAGTAGGTAATTTCAAAATAATTATTTTGTACAATTGTACGGGAATGAAAGTCATTTCTACCATTTTATGGAATGATGATTACATGCAAATGCATTTGGTCACATTCATATTTATGCATGATGCGATGTTTGATAATATTAGTATAATATTTAAATCCAGGTTCAAGTTTGATGGTCTTTGGTGTACATTACCCAGTAAGTCATTCTTTGCTATTATTGAATGTGTAGTCTCAGCTGACTTAAAAGTGCTATCTTGCTGAAGCACCATGTTACAGTTAGACAAATTGAATGATACTCTATTGAAAGTATAGTCTCAGCTGACTTAAAGTGCTATCTTACTGGAGCATCCTGTTACAGTTAGACAAATTGAATGATATTCCATTCTGTCCCATTATTCTGATCATAATATAAGATGACATTCATGCAACTACACTTTGTGCTATGCAGTGCTAGCTGTGGGGAATTTTGGAGTTGCAGAATTACTTCTATAATATAGTCTTTGATTTGATATACATTTTGTATCCCTAAAAGATCCAAACACAGGACTGCCTAAGGAAAAGTGAATATCTTTGCACTTTTAAATATATGAGGTAACTCTACATTGCCGAAGGTTAAAAAGGATAAGCAAAACTTCAAGAATATTCTGTTACAACATCAAACACTGATTTGTTGATAAAAGTCGTCATTATGTATAATTTGCTGTTGTTTAAACATTTATGATCACACAGAAATGTCCATTATCTGTAGCACCCAGAGCCATGTCTGTGTTGCATGTGTATTGTTTAGGAAGGGATAATTTGATTATTTACAACACCAACTAAACCTAATGGGACCACAACAGTCTGGCATTACTGATAATGTTAACACTTATGTTAGCAAGCACCAAATGTCAAAGGCAAATTCTTTGATGATATTGGTATTGTTTATATGAGTGTATAACCTTTGTTATTTTCAATCATTCTGGTGTTAGTTTTTTTCTGGTGATTTTTTGAAGATCAGAACATTGCTGTGTTAGAATGATTATTGATTTTACATGTCCGAAGCATGTATTGTACAGTTTTGCTTAATGCATGGCAATTTATACCCATTGAGTGTCATTGAGTGACCTTTTAGTTGCAAGTCTTTAAAAGTAGATGTGGATGTTCTGACAGGTTTAATGCTTTAACAGATGGTTGACTTGCTCTTTCCCATGTCTGTAATTTCTTAGGAGTTAAATAATTATAACTAATTTTAAAAATGATCGAGGGTCATATTTAGTCTGGAAAATATTTTGTTGTTTAGGAAACTTAAAATGATTAAACTAAAATAAGTTAATGGAACATTTTAAAAATTAAAAAAAAAAAATACAGTGAAATATATATATTGTACCTTCGATCAGCTGTGTTCATTTATGAAATTATGAATTGTACAGGATTTAAATACAAACAGTACACTTTTAGTGTGGATTTTTTAGAAAAATTGAAAATAGGTGAAGATTCAAAATTCTTATGAATACAAACATTTTACACATGTATAATTGAAGTTGAGCAATTTTATAAACAATGTATTAAGTTTCTTAAAGAACTTTATCAGTAATTACATTCCACAGTATGCAGATTAAATGTCAATGAGCATGAGACAATAAATTATTTAAAAGTCAGTACAGGTATTGAAAAAAACTCCAATTCAAGGGCAACAACTCTGCAAAATACAGAACACAGCAGATTATACAAGATACAAATACATACGAAACATGGTGGAATGACATATTAGAAATAAGACTAATTAGCAAAAAGGTGAAGGCAATGTAACAAAAATGTTGTCAGACGAAGACCCCAATCTACATTCTTACAATACTCACAGTTAATTATACACACATGTCCTGTTCTGTACACAATATAATTGTGGCAGTGTAACAAATTGTATGAACTGTAGTACTTACACCAATATTTACTAAGATACTATTGTTATTGTGTTTATAGATGCCAGTCAATTAGTAAGAGTTTGTTATGTTTTATTTGGGTTTAACGTCCCTTCAACTCATGTTAGGTCATATTGAGTCCTCATCACAGTCTGCTTGTGACTGTGTGCACTTTTGGTGATTTTATAGTGCTGTCTCACTGATTATGACACCCTGCAGACACATTGACATGATACTTCACGTAGTCATATTATCCTGCTAAATGAGCCAACCAGTCCTTCTCCTACCCAGAAATGTTGAGAGCGTAACAAGGAGCAAGAAGATTACCGGGATTGGAACCCCCACCTACCCGAATACAAAGCGACCGCTAAACCAATGAGCCAGCCGCCATTTGACCTTGTGAGAGTTGCAATATGTGATGCATGAAGATTAATTTTATGTTTAATTTGTATGTAAACTTCCGTGTTTTAAAAGAAAGGATCATTAAAAAGCTTTCATGTACATATTTTTATTGAAAATGTTCATTAAGTTTTCTGAATACTATAATACTTCGAAATTTTAATATACATGTGCTGGTAATGAGTGCCTTTGGACGCTGTGTCATCAAGCAAATCTATTGACAAGATTAACTCTTAAAAAAGTTTTGAGAAAGCATAACGGTATTTATAAGTTACAATTCATACTGAATTTGAATTGTTTAGATCAGCATATTCCATACCCATGAATACACAAGATATATACATAAGGAAATGTCATCAGGTTTCAGTTTACAGTCATCCAGAGTCTCCTCAGCTTCTGTATCATTTTGACAAATTTGCATATTTTATGACCTCAATGCGGAGATAAAAAAGATGTATCCATCATCCGATTCTCAAGACAGTGTTTGATCTGCTGCCAATATTGCCAGAATTCTTTCTGTAAAAGCTGTTTTTGAGTGTCTGCATGCGATTCCGTTCTTTACTTATTGGATTTACTGTCAGACAGTCTGTATACTGGAATACAATTGTTCCCACTGAATATAACACTAATTACCAAGTTGAAAATGTTTTAGTCTTCATTTCTGTGTTTTGAAGTCTTTGCAAACAGCAGTCTACTTCCACAGCGAGTGTGTATACATATCAATGCATACATTCACTTTTACTTACATGTTGAATTCTGTTTGTCATTTATCCCCGTCCGAGGCGTGCTAGTGTGAGAAAGTTGCCAGTGACTTGCCGTAGGTGGGTGGTTTACTCCTGGTACTCCGGTTTCCTCCACCAGTAAAACTGGCACGTCCATAAATGACCTTCGCTGTTGATCGGACAATAAATACACATTGTAAGCCTTAATACAATTATAATTATATTTTTCAAAAAATCAGCCATTTGTAAAATATTGATCTCATGATGAGCTGAGCCAGTATCTCAACAATACTGCAGATTTGATCAATTGTTTTCCTCATTAAAATTGTTTCTTTATCTTAGGGCTTTTCAACAGCTCAGTATTCATAGATCTACATTTACCAGTTGTAGAACGTAGCCAAGTCAATACAGACAACAGTATGTGCATTATCTCTCAGTTCAGTTGACTGATTGTGCAGATGACATCTTGATGTGAACTCGATATAGATAGCATCTCATGCTCATTGCAGCGAGAATTATATTCCAGATGTTCTGTTTTGAGAGCAGCTATTATACAAACATATTAGTTTGGCTATATTATGCTAATAGATTGATTATTTGCCAAAACACATGATGCATGATGAAAACGCACTGATTTACTTCTTTAGTGTATTAATCCACATGTCAATACTGACAAAAGTCAATGGTAGTGTATTATATATGTATTATAATGTACATGTACATTTCTAATACATGTATTTATTTGCATTGAACTGCTTTCAGTTGGCATTCATAGGGGATATTAATGCCTTCATAGGAGATATGAATGCCAACTGAATAGAGGCAAATTTAATGAGGCGCACTAAACTAAAAGGCCTAGAGCTTAATGATTTGGGTATGTTGTAACTTTAGGACATGGAGAACCAAGTTTGTTCAAGACGTGAGGCTTGGTTCAAAAATGGGTTTCACGTTTTGGGGTCAAAGTTCAACACTATGGCTATAACTTTCACATTTTTGACTTGAAGTCCAAAACTATTGAACTAATTTCATACGAACTTGGTTGAAGGCATCCCTAGGAGAAATGGGTTTAGATTTGTTCAAATGAATGGTCTTGTTTAAGGCATGACCAAGGTGTCAAAAGTATTCTATACAAATGCAAATATTTAGTTTTTGGCCTGTTTCAACCAGATTGAAGTTAAGGTCCAATGGGCCTCTTGTTTTTTTTAATGCAAACATAGTTCTTTATTTTTGAATACATGCTTTATTAATTTATGTATTGTTGGAGGCATACTTGTAAGTCCTACTATACTGTTAATATTGTTGAATACATACAGTTCTGAGTCCTATACTGTTGCTTTTATATTTCTCTGTTTCCCCACCAAAGGCTCACAACTTTTTGAGTTCATTATCAGTTTTCACTTTATTCCTGAGTTTTCTTGAGCCTGTCTATTTCCGATTTATTGGTTTAACGTTTTAGCTCACAGAGCCTAAGTTGCCTTCTTGCTCATAATGACATAAAACAGTGAACTAGTAAAACTTATAAACATGTATATGTACACATATGTGTTTCATCTCCATTCATATATTGGCACAATCTGGCTTGAATTTAACATGGCATCCATTGTGTATTCTATAGCTTGAAATAAGAGTTAAATGGTTAAATATTAGAATTAGAATTCATAGAAACTCGGTCTGTGTGCATCACCACATATAATTCTTCAAAGCAGTTCCCTAAATACATAGTTTACCTTCCATTACATGTGTTAGGTTTAATTTGGACCACATTTTGAGGGACCTCGTGAGCAATCTTCATAATATCTTTTACATGTACAGATGTTATGCGGATATAATTTAATTATTTCACTTCATGTATCTATTAGTAGTCTGTGCAACCAAGGCCAGAGTTATTCATATATTTGTTACATAGTAAATTTAGATCTTAGATCTGACAAGAACACGATATGACACTTTACCATGTACAACATGTATGAATTGTACTAAATGCTGATGCAGTACCAAATGAGGCTATACTGCTGTTCCAACCACACCAATGTTAAAGCCCGGGGCCGCGGTGGCCTTGTGGTTAAAGTCACCGACTTGTAATCATAAGAGCCTTTCACCTCCTAGGTTCGATTACCGTCCGGGCGGCCTAGTGTGAGAAAGTTGCCAGTGACTTGCCGTAGGTCGGTGGTTTACCCCGGGTACTCCAGTTTCCTCCACCAGTAAAACTGTCATGTCCGTAAATGACCTTAGCTGTTGATCGGACAATAAGCCCTTAACACAAACAAACAAACCAAATGACACTATACTGCTGTTCCAACCAAACCAACGTTAAGCCTGATAGATTTCTTTATTATTACAGCTTAATTGATTATGCATATAAAACAATTGACTTTTGGTTATATGTGACCCTCTTTACGAGTACTCTACAATTTTCTTTATGTAAAAAAACGGCATAGACTCAGGTTGTCAACGAGTCAGTATTTTGGACTGAGTGAGATAAGAGTGTCTGAGGTATCAATGAGATCTAGACTAGCCAGTAGGTGAACAATTACAAAAACGCACAATATATCTCCAGTTAGTGAATCTTACTCTCATATCACAATAAGACTTCTTGTACATTGTACATACAATTAACTTATCCTGGCCTAATTTATGCCAATTCTTATAACATTGGTTCATCTGCATGTGTACATTCTAATATTGATGTTAGTTTGGATTTTTGTGTTTTGCAGATCGTTATGACATTAGAACAATCATGGATAAGGCATACAATCGCCATTTACTCGAAACTATTCCAAGACCATATGACATCATCTTTCCAAAGCGGTTGCGACGCAACAAACCGACAGGAATTTCAACAAAGGAACATCAAATTAAACACCATGTAAGTATGCAAACTTTGATTGTTTTAATGTTGAGCTACATTTAGTGCAGTCAGAAACCGTTAGGTTGCAAAAATAGATCTTTATACATGTATTATGCCATTTAGAGGACATTATAATTTACTGTCATTTAGAACAAATGTAACCATATGTACATATACATGATGTTTTCATTTTTAGGCAAAACAACTATATTTTCAAAACAGTTTTGTCTAAAACTACACAATTGCTTGTAGTGCATGTTTGATAAATAATCTACTCTAGCGATCACCTCTATAAAGAGAAAATCTGTACATAAAAACCACTAAACCAGGTCCCTTAAGTCTTATTACACATATTTTACCTACATATAAAGACCACCTCCATATAAAGACCACTTTTTAAGGTCTCTTGGGTGGTCTTTATAGACAGGTTTGACTGTACTTTTTTACTATGAAAATCCTGAAGTTTGATCTTCTCAAAAGTATATAGCAAGACTCTATAAAAGATTGCTCTGGTGTTGGATTTCTTCATCTTTCAAATCGCAATGAAAAGAAATGAGAGAAAAAACCAACCAAGTCATTCTTTCCACAGGACATTGCTGAACTGTAAACGGTCTTGAAATGTTTCATGACCATGGACATTGTTCATAAATCGAATGCCTGTAATTTACATTGCAGTATAAGGACCAGTTAACAATAGCCGATGTCGTGCGCGACCACTCATCATAAAGATAATGCATGGTTACTGTGATTGGTAATGACTGGTCCGCTGGTTATGAAATTACGGTGCATTTTAAAGGATGCAATTATCCTGCACTGGTTTATTGTTCGATATGACGATTCCACAAGTTTTAAATACAGCTTTGTAAATACATGTATGTAGGAGCGTTTCTTGTTCCAAATTCTTATATAATCTTGTTTTAGCATTGATAATTATGTATTATAAGCCTGAAAGGACGACATTATACTGCAAATTGTTGATTTTGTATACAATATTTGCAGAAGCTGTGTTGTTAGATGTTTAAGTGTCACAATGTAAAATACATGTACATGTTGTACAGTAATATTTTAAGATATTAATTGCTGCAATCAAGTGGCTATTACAATTTCATTAAAAATATCAAGATTCGTTCCTCATAATTCAAAGGAAACAATGTACAATAGCAAAAGAAAAAGAAATACATATTGTAAAATGTTTATGTTATTGCTGTAAAATCAATATGAAAAATAATACTGAAAAAACAACATTATTATAATCATTGTAAACATACATGTAGGTTTGTTAAAAAAAAATGTGTTTATTAATATACGTAAATATAGACACAAAGAAAATCAGAAAAAGACAAGAAAAAGACAAGAAAAAGACCAGACAATACCAAAAAAGCCTGATAAACCACACACATATTGTAGGAATGTGAAACTTGTGAACCATTATGGAACTGAATGAAACCCGGTGCTCCAAAAATGTGAACATCTTATAAAGAAACCTTAGTTGCTATACAAATGTATATAAAAAGCTTTGAGCTAGCACATTTTCTGTAGTACCGAGTCTTCCATCTCTTAGTACATGTACATAATACTGTATGATTCAATTCTCTTGAAGGCAATTTCTCTATGTACATTTGTACATGTATAACTTGTTCTGTGTTGTATATACATATAATGACTTAATCACTGGAATCCCTCACTCCTTGAGAGCATGTCTCTCCGTAATGCTTTGTATATAATGGCCAAACTGATCCCCCATTCCTTGAGAGATCGACTGTCTAGTAATGGTTACGCTGATCCCCCCATACCAAGAAAGACTGTCTCTCTCTGTATCTACGAGTCTGCTGTAAAATGATTTACATAGTAACCCACACTTTTTACTATCTTGTTTTTCTTGCACTGCGAATTCTTAATAGAAATAAACAATCTCTTTGATGTTCGTTTCATGTTGTATTGCGAGATATTGCTTGTTTATTTCCCCTAAATAAGACAAAGTAACAGGATGTTCATGTATCTATTTACATACATGTCACTATATACATGATTTGCTTGGGAGATTTAATGGTTTAGGAAGAAATAATGGGGAAAATATGAATCTTCATGGGGCAGAAGATGTGTAAATAGTCAAAATTTTAGTTTTATTCAGGGGTGTCTCACTATTAATTGGGGGTGAGGGTGGGGGACTTTGCAGGTATATATATGGTGTTGTGATAAATGTGTCCTTCAGAATGTGAATGATTGGTTATCTTATTTAATTTTTTTTTTTTTTTAAAAGTATGAAATTTATATAAAGTTTCAAAGTAACACATGTTTTAGTTTATGATAAAAAACATGTATTAAAACTTCACCCTAGGTCTGCTTAGTTTGTGTTACTAAATGTGATTACTTTGAAATAAGATCTTAGATCCCAAAACTAAGAAATAGAGACTAATTAATTATAAACAGTTCCATCTGGAGCATATAGTTATATTCAATCTTTTTT